>JARJHM010001095.1:0-73424 GCA_033356055.1 Carex pumila | reverse complement strand
GTAGAGGATGATGGCCTCGTCACCAATAGCTGCAGCAGCCACTCTACGTCTCTTTTTCATGATTGTTTTGCTACAGTAAGTTCTTCTTCATGTGCTTTACAAATGCTTCTCATTTTTTTGGTTTAAAAAATATAAATGTTTGCTTTTTATCACTATAAACATTTGGTGATGTCATAAATTATTCTGCGTTGCAACTATAGGGCTGTGATGCTTCAATTATGATCACAAATCCAAGTAATGACGATGAGCGGCACAATCCTGAGAATCAATTTTTAAGAGTAGATGGGTACAACACAATCATCCAAGCAAAGAATGCGGTGGATGCAGATCCACAATGCACAAACAAGTCTCTGTGCAGATATTATGGCCCTTGCTGCTAGAGATGCAGTTCTCCTGGTAAAGTTATTTAATTTGAGTGAACTTTACTGTGCTATTTTTTTGGATCAAAATATGAGATTAATTAGCTGGGTTTTGTGTGGCAGAGTGGTGGCCCGACATGGAAAGTGGAGCTTGGAAGGTACGATGCATTGGGGGCAAGAGCTAGTGATGTTGACCTTCCTTTGGCATCCGAAAATGTACCCCAACTAATGACAAGGTTCTCTGCCCAAGGGTTGAGCGTAACTGATTTGGTTGCACTTTCAGGTCGAATATCTGTTCTTTTTTTTTTTTTAATCAACCCATATAATGAACAAGCTATTACCAAATGAACTGTGATGCAAAACTGATAACTTGTTAAGTTATTCATTTATAGGCGGTCATACACTCGGTGCTACTAGCTGTTTCTTTGTCAACCCCCGTCTTTATCCGACTGTCGACCCATTTTTGGACCCGGTTTTGCTAGCCAACTTCAAGGCACATGCCCTTCATTTATGAACCCCAATTCTTTTGTATTCTTCGATCAATCCGTGTTAACTTTGACAATAACTACTTCTTGATGCTGCAACAAAAGAAGGGTGTCCTCTTCTCAGATAGTGCCTTGTACTTTGATCCAAGTTCACAGGGCATAGTGGAAATTTGCAGCGGATCAAAATCATTCTTCACAGCATTTAGTGACTCCAATGGTGACGCTTGGAAGGCTTGGGGTGAAGACTGCTGCCAATGGTGAGATCCGCAAGAATTGTGTCTTCCCTAATTAATTCAGCCTAATTTGTGCTTACCACGTTGTTGTATTGTTGTTTGCTTAATTCATTGCATTTCCTTTTCTTTTCTTTTTTTTTCTTTGGAAACTTTTGTTTTTTACAATTTGTTGATTCAAATCGGATGTAGCAACATGAGGGTTTATGCAATAAATCAAATATTTTAAAATTGTGTTCAAACGAACAAATGTTCTCCGTCTTTTCCCTTAATAGAAGTTTCTAATATTGTTTTAGGGATACGCAATTGAGACATTCACAATTATATGCTAATGAGAAAATAGAGAACGCAAGGAATGACATCTGAATTTTTTTTTTTTTTTTTTTGGATGTCAAACCATCGTTTTGAACCTGAGACGTACACGGAGAGCTGATTCTCTCAACGAAATAATTGCAAGGACAAGGAGTGTGGTCAGGAGTATCACTTAACAGGAGCTTCCGTCCAATATATAAGGCTCATTAGTCTACTTTGAATTCCAGCTAAATTACAAACTAAAGTAATCACACAAACATTAGATGAAATACAGATGCCTATCAGAAAAAGACGGAAAGAAACTACACCAATGCTAATTTTCCCACTCAAAACAAATTGCCTCAGCTAAGACAACAATTTAAGCCAGATTAAAGCTAATCTAATAAATCAAATCAATCAATGACATAATTAGGGGCCACAGCTAAGATCCTCTCGTTTGTAGAAACTCTGGGCACACCACCGGCCTCTCCAGTTGTGGCAGCTGCTGAGCTAGCACCATCATCGATGACAATCAGATGTCCCTCTCTTTGTATCAACCTCTGCACTTAGACCCATTTAATTACAAAACAGATAACGGTTCCTCAGAGAACTGATGCGATTTAACCTCAAAACTGGAATACATAGAATGCTATTCTTGTGGTACAATTTCATACCTCTACTATGGCTTTTAGGCGCTTGGCTTCTTCTTTTACCTCCTCGGTGGATTGGTATTTCCCTTGCTTATTTTGCTCGTCTATGTACCATGTCAGTAGATCCTTTTGTTTCATCCCAGCCAATCCACTACCTATTTGCGTTGTTTGATACATTTAGTGAACATTAGATGAGATAATAGAATGCTTAACAATACAATAACAAAAGCTTTGATAATACCATCTTGCATGACCTCCTCTTCATGCTGCCTTAGGCGCATGACAAGAGCATGAGTGATCTTCTGGAATTCTTCTTCTGTTATTACCAACTTTTTCTTTTGCAGGGCTTCACTCCCTTGCTCTTGATCTTCACCTGCAATTTCAAGCACCAATATATTGGCTACAGCATAATAGAAACATGGTAGTAACCCCCAACCCACCAAATGACAAAAAAACAAAAACTCTCACACAAAACAAAAAGGTAGCAACCAGGTGCATGACAGTATAACCGACCAACAATAGTATGTCAAAAAACATATGCTACACCAAAGAGGGTATACTTGGGGTTGCTTGGTGGAGTAGTTTAAACAGAGAAAATGATTCCTCATATAAAACAAAAACAAAACTTTATAAACCTTGATTTTCTGGTGGGGGGCCCGCATCATCATTTTCAGGCTGAGCCGTGTCTCCATTGCGTGGCTCAGCAAAGTCATCTTCGTCTTGGAAGTCAGAAAGATCAACTTCACTTGATTCAACACTGCATATGATCCAGTGGTGTTATCAGATCATAACTAAGTTAGGAGATAAACCTAGCACTGCACAGCTTTGAACAGCAACCTACGATATAAAGAAATATATATTTAAGGATTGAGATGAGAAGTAAAGAATATGTTACCGTATGATGGAGGTCTTTAGCAAATCTACTGCCATCCTCACATGGGCTGGAAGAATCTGATAGGTAATCACCGAGGAAAAAATTAATCGGATAAACTTTCTCAAATATTTTAGGTAAAACATTGAGCAACAAAAATACTTACGACTTTGTCCAGATGACACCGTGCAATTGCCTCAGAGAGACGAATCAAAGCCTCCAATTGCCTAACTGTCATCCTATAAGCTACTTTTGTGCCAGGATTTGAATCTCCTCTTCTAAGCACCACATATTTTTCAACCAACAAGTTTCTAGCTTCCTCGCTTAGCTGGTAGCATAATCCAAAATCAATGATTAAACAAGAAAATATCAAAATAAGCCCCAAATTCATATTTTACCCAATCATGAATGACTTTATTGTACAAAGGTTGCATAATTTAAAACTAATAATTAAGCAAGAAAATATGAAAATAGGCCCTAAATTTTGCATTTTGCCCAAAATCATGCTATGATTGTTATTACTGTACAAATGATCTGGAATATTGATGCATTAAATATTAGGACCCAGATAGAAGACCAAAAGTACATAAAACCACTTTAGTCCAAATTTTTGTATCTTCAGCCTGTCACAGGGGACGGAGGGGAAAAATGATAAACAGTTAGCAAGTACCGTTGGATTGATGGTCTTTCCATAGGTAATGTATCGCTTTATTTCTGCTGTTGTAAATGCCGGTGAGAGTGCCTCTTCTCGCTTCTGATGAACTCTGACAATGTGGTGTGCAATGTTGTAGTCATTTATCTCATCAGGTTCATCGATCATGATGTAGACAAGGTCAAACCTCGAGAGAATTGCAGGAGGCAGTGCCACATTGTACTGCAATGGGATGAGGAAGGGAATATATTGTGGTAATTGTCTTGCATGTAACTGTAGTACAATGCAGAATATGCAAACAACATTGAAAATATCTTACTTGCAACAAATACCCAACATTAGCATCTAAACATCCTTCCAATATATTTGCATCCAGTAAAACAATTGTGTAGAGAGACAAATTTACCACAACCTCTAACAAGCACTTACGACTTTTTCAAGCCCAAATTGAATCAACACCAAGTTAAGAAAATCGAGCTGCTAGGTTCTAATTTGTACAAATTAATGAAATGACGACATAGAAATTACTTGTTTACTTTCTTCTAACCTTAATTTATTGGTAGAATTTACTATACAAACTAAGGAGCATTGGTGGCATTTGAGGGTAAAGTAATTTGGTCTGCTCTATGAAGCTTCAAGTGAAATTAATTAGAACTATTACTAAAATCAGGAAATGCTTACTTTAAGAGGCTTTGACCGGTCATAACGCCCTCCAGTTGGATTTGCCGCTGCCAAAATTGAGGTGCGCGCATTTAATGTGGCTTGTATGCCAGCTTTTGTAATACTGATTGTTTGCTGTTCCATTGCTTCATGTATGGCAACCTTTAGAATTGCAACCATGAATTAGGTAAGCGCAGATGCCACTTGAGGGTCAGCATCAAGAGAATCGAGTTTATATATATGATATTTTTCTTGATACCTGGTCTCTTATATCCATCTTGTCAAACTCATCTATACAACATATACCATTGTCAGCAAGCATAAGTGCACCAGCCTACAAGAATCAAGTTTAACTGATCAACTATGACCAACAAGAAACTCAAAAGATAAATCCATTCCAAAATCCTTAAGTTAAAATTTGCACCTCAATGCAAAACTCCCCTGTCTCGGGCTCCTTTGCCACAGTCGCTGTTAGACCGGCAGCAGAGGAAGACTTGCCAGAAGTATAAACAGATCTGGGAACCAGATTCGCAGCATATCTATTCAACAGAATCAAATTCAAATAAGCATCAATTTCAAGGATCCTAAACTACTGAAAGAAATTACATATATATGGCCATTGGATGGAGAGGAGTTGTTACTTCAAAAATTGGGATTTTGCACAGCTAGGATCCCCAACAATGCAAACATTAATATCTCCCCTAAGGTTGATCCCTTCATGTGTGGTCTTGTGCACACCACCTAGAAGCATGAGAAGGATGGCTCTTTTTGCATCTTTATGTCCAAAAACAGTCGGGCATATGCTCTCAACTAATTTATTGAAGAAGTCAGGGGTGTCTCTCATGGCCAAAACTTCGTTCTCTTCTTCATCCTGGTATAATTTAACAATCAAATTATAACTTCCTCTATAATCAAATTTAAGATTATCCTCTGGATAAAACAAAAGGGAAAGCAGGTAAACAGTTTGATGCAGAGCAAAAGTAAAAAAAAGTTACTTAATTTTGTTTAATGGAACATTCAATTCACCCACTTACGTAAAATGACAAAAATTATTACGAAAATAATAAAACTAAGGTTGCTTTTGGATGGGTGAGGAATTACACTAACCCAGGAATAGCAATAACCCGAAACTCCCTATGCTCTCTCTCTCTCTCGGGTTAGCGGCTATTCCTAACTCTTGGGATAGCTGCTAACCTCGCTAACCCCAGGTTCATCCAAACGCACTTCAATGTTGTCAGAATTGTCAAATAAAGCAATTTAAAGCTTGCAGTTATCCACTCAGGCTGAATTGTAAATATTGCCTCTTTAAATAAAGCAATTTAAAGCTAGCAGTTTCTCAAACTTACAGTGAATTTTGGTCTCCCACTGTCATCTTCATCCATGTCTCTACCTCTGATGTCACCATCTGATCTGTCGTCAGCAACCTGCCATGAAAATGTTAGAAAATGTATTCTGAAAATATTCAGAATGAAGATACGACCAAAGAACAAAATCATTACACTAACTGAATATCCCATTATACATTTATACGTTACATCTTATATGAGCATTCTGGTAAGGTCTCAGTTCACTATTGTACAGATCACAATGAAATGTTAACTACATGCAAAACTACCTGAACAGAGTTGGCAACAAAGGCGAGGCGATAGGAGAGATCTCTGACCCCAAGAGTTTTGAGGCCTCTGACACCTTCTTGACCTCCTGCTGCATTTTTCCTTTGTGGGCCCTCTCTCTTGCACTCAGCCCTCTCTCCTGGTGAGGTCAATGCCATGACATCTGGAACTGCTACCACCGACCCCGTGAATATTACCCTACACGATATTATCCAACAATCACACCTTCAGAATTAACAGTAAAAGCAAAAGAGGTGGAAGTAAGTGCGAGTGTGGTTAGAAAATTCTGTAGAGCATCTAACATTCCATTTTTTGGAAAAAAAAAAAAAAGAAGTTTATCAGATACGCTCAAATTGGGAACATTCAATTGTGCATCTCTACCACCATTAACACTATTAAAAATATGGCCTAGTTAAATGTAGTGATCCAGTGACAAAAATGAACCTGGACAATCAAATTTTGTTATTAACATATCAGATTGAAAGTACCTAATTTACAAGTAATAGCACTAGTGACAACTTATTAGAGGCTAGATGTTTGTTGATTTTAAATTACATAGTTACCTCTCCGTTCCAATTTCAAATGACATATAAACAAAATGAAAATGTAGCGATTTTTTGCAGCAAATTTGCAGATGAAACGACCTTTTTTGTCAAATTTACCAACGCAATAAGAAAAGGGTTGTACTTACGTGTCGCCTGCTCTTGCTTTCTCCACAATGTCATGGCGCAAAATAATATCAAGCGAACGGGGAAGAGAACCCCCAGGAATCTCCTTGGAGGTCTCTTGCACATGAACCCGCTGCCAGTCAGTGAACTTGCTTTCCTGACGCAGAAGGGCCCACCTGCGTCGGTTTTGACACGTCGCATTCATGCATATCATAGGCTGCATTACAAACAGGATTCCAAGATCATTGCCAGATATATCAAGGAGCTTATATTCCCGAGTGAAAATCAGAAAAAGTACTCATCAAATACAGGTATAAGCAGATAACTGACTGCTATAGCAGTGGTACGAGTTTGAAGTTTGAACATTTCTAGCCTTATTCTACTGGCCTTGGTACTTGCTATTTTTACAGGTGAGGGAAGCTATATATGTTGGGTAAAACCATAAAAGTGATCTTAAATAGAGCAATAACTGGAATTATAGTCTTTGTATCAGGAGACAGGTTCTCTCAGTTATGTATCTCAGGAATAGTAACGTCTTTGCAAGAAAAAAGAGAAGTTAAGAACATGGAAAGAAAGCATACTTCTGTGTACTTAAATTGCTGCTCAACATTCTTCACAGTTTGTGAACAGTCGAGGCACTTGAAAGTAGCTTCTAGAAGCTCAGGTCGTACTTCGCTGGTACGAGTCACCACTCCCATCACAGATGTCAACTTCCCTATATCAGCTGTTGTCAGCTCCCTCAATCTGACAACACAAGTAATTGCAAATCTTTCTTAGTTATAGACAAGGATTACCACTCTAGTACAGGAAAATGATAGAAAAAACGTAATAAGGGTAATAAGAAGCTTATTTAATTTTACTCAATAGATATAAATAACTTTTTCCATATTATATTTAATCAAAAAAATAAAGAAGTGTTACTTCTTCAGCAATGGGAAGTTGTAGAAAGCAACATTGACCTCCTTATTAGGGCTGTCGTCTGAGAAGATAGGTCGGTTTTCACCCGATTTGAGACCAAGTATGAATCTATTGCAAGCTTTGCGCAGGTATGGTTCAAACCTGATTGAAGAAAAATAAAAAATAAACAGTTGTTGAGTTTGAAAAAAATTTAAAAATGATTTGGTTTTGACTGCCTATATCTCCAATTGTATAATATCTACCACATGCATGAGCGTGAATCTTATAAAATTACTATTTTCCCACAATAATTAGCATTATCTCAGTAATTGTTTCAAGCAACAGAACTTTCAAAGTCAAGACTTCACATTACAGGTGCGTAAGTAAAAAATCTCTCCATCAGTTGATACATATATCAGGTGGATTCATGAATTACCAGATAACAAAACATAGGATATAACAGAACATAGAAATAAACAACACATACCTGAGATATTCTTCAGCAATCGCCTTCTGGAGCACATCTTGGAATTCCATCACGTGCGAAAAGTCAACAAACATGGTATTTGACTCAGTGTTCCGCATCCTCTCAACCTCTGCCTCGTAATGAGGATCAGGTGCATTTGGATCGAGCCTAAATCTAGATCAAAACTCAAAGGAAAAGAAGAATCAGCTAAGAATGTTTCACACAAAATGCATCAGATCTAACCAAAAACATATAAGAACCTCAAATTAGAGAAAGAGCGAACCTTTTGAGAAACTCTAGGAAGATACCTTCCACCCTCGTAGCTTTCTCGTCAGTGTAGAAATCGCCCGCGGCATCCATTTATTAATCTCTCTCTATCTCTTCTCTTCTTTTATTTGAAAGCTTGGCAGTGGCCGTCCTTTCTCTCTCTCGTTCTCTATCTCTTTTCTCTCTTTCTGTGGCGACTTGATCTGAGGTAGAGAGAATTTTGGCGGGAGAAGAAGCTAGGGTTTTAGCGCCAAAATGACTGTGGGGTCTGTCGAGTCCATATCCTCTGAGGTAACAGAATATTTCTGTTTCGATCCGGACTGTCCGATCAAAATCCGGCCCAATCTGATCCGATGTGGAAGTGGAATGCGTGGGGTCCTTTACTATTCGTGCGTGTTCTGATCGGATGGTCCAAATTCTAAACAGAAATATTCTGTTACCTTAGGTGATATGATTTCACGGGTCTATTCGACTGAGATGAATCTGATAGAGCAGAAAGCCTACTAAAGGCCCATTCAAGGCCTGTTATGATTAGGCCCAGAGTCCTTACTCCAAGAAAACAAAAATTGATATCCGTCACATGCCTTTACCGACGTGACACCCAGACCTAGGGGTGTCAATGATGCCTTTTAGCTGTTTATCCGATCCGTACTGTATTCAATAAGATGGGTGTGAATCGAAATTTTTTTTTATTAGTTTATTCGGAATGAATATTGATATAAGTATGGATAAGAGTATTTTTTTGTTAGTTAAACGGATAAGGATACGGATAAAACTTATTTCGTACCTGTTACCCTATAGGATAATTATATGAAATATAATAATATGGTAATGTTTGAGCAACAATTAGTTAATACATTTGTTATTTAGTGTATTATTTTTGTTGTAAGAAAAGTATTAAACATATTATTTTTATTTGTATATTTTGTTTTTTAATTAAATAATTAAATTTATTGAAAGATATATTTTTATTTTTGAATTATCTTGTTTTATAAAAATTACAATTTAGTTGAAATTGATTGCATATTTATTTTTATTTTTTATTTAGTAATATCATTGCATATGTGCGAAACAAATGAGTTTTGATATTCTAATTGTAAAATATAATAAAACTAATTATTATAATAGTATTATTCGTTATTCGCTTGCTACCTTTTTGTTACTCAATAATTTTAACGGACAAGAATAGGGTAGAATAAGGTAAAATCTTAATGGGTAAGGATAGAGTATGAATAAAGTCATTCTTAGTTGGTATGGATATGAAAATGCTTCCACGCTACCTGTATCGTACCCACTGACCCCTACCGAGACTGATTACCTAACATTTCGCATATTTTACTGTAGAGGTGAAAACATATTGGATACATATTGGATAGCGGTAAAATTATATGGATATGGATGAAATATTAGATATCTGTAAATATATAAATAAATATTTTTATAATATTTATTAAATTTTGTGATATATTTCTATAGATAATTAAAATTTAAAACTATATTATTCATATGAATATTAAGATATCAGCTATCTGAATTTAATTCTGACCTGTTTTCAATTCTATCCTATGGAACGGAAAGCGCCGTCAGGTCATTTTTCGAAGAGAGAAAAAAAAACATTAATATTTGGCAGAAGTCAACATCACCTCAGGTTACATTTTAGCCATCGCATACTGCGGAGTCATTTCCTGGAAAAGCAACTCATCTGCCTCATTGATGAGTTGAATTTTAAAACTTATTGACTAGCTGGATATTTATTATTTAAATTTTTTTTCCAAAATATAATACAAAATCAAGCAGTTAAAAATTAAAATTTTATAAATCAGTTTAATGTATCTTTTATTATTTTTTTTACCATCTAACTTCATACTAAATTTAAATTAAATATAAACGAATTTAATATATCAGTACATAATTCCCGAGTAAAACGATTTATTATTGAATTAGCTGTTTGAAGTTGATCAGATAAATTAAGTTAAGCTTATCAATTATCATAATAAATTTAAGTTGATACTAACATCATTCTTAAAATAAAATTAAAAAGGAGAGTGGGTAGTTGGCCGACCTTTCTGGAAATTACTATGGCATTTCGTCTCCAGATTAATAAAGAGGAGGTACTATGCTACTTGATTACTTCTTCGTGCAACGGTCACCTGCATCAATCTTTCCTCTGCACTTCCGTTTGGAGACTTGTTAATTTAGAATTGTTGATTGCTTGCTTGTATAATTACCATGCACAACAAGTTTCTCCCGTAAGGCCGTAAGCCATGAAACAACAGTGAGGCTACGATATGAGAGGCGGAATTAGACTTTTCTCACTATAGGGTTTAATTGTGAATGGTTGTATAAAATTCTCATGCTACAATAGAGATCAATTGTACAATATTAATAATAGAGAAATGTTCTGATACCTCTAGCTATTATACTCAAACGTATCTTTCAAGTAGTTTAACAGAAAAAGCTTTCAATGTTGTCTAACTTTTATTTTCAGCGCTAATATCACAATATTTAAAGCTATATTTATAATATTTTTACAATGCTACTCGCAATCATATAAACCTCTGTATGAAAGCATTAAAATTCTAAATTTGTATAGTTTTAACTCCTAACTACTTTTTTTTCAAGTTAAAAATTGAAAGATTTATTTCACCCATTTTTTTAAATTTTTTTCTCTGATAATTATAATTTATTTTCCCGACAATCCGTGATGAATTTTACGAATCTAAAAATACGAACGTTTTCTATTCGATTTTATCTTTCATGAGCACTTTAAATTTTTCAAATTTTTAAATTTGAGTCTACAACAATTAAAACTTTCAAGGCTTTGTACATGAGATTTATATGCTTTGTAAATGCAATGTTATTGTTGAGATTTATATGTTTTGAAGTGTTATTGTGGACGTTTAAATTCTCTGTACATGAGGTATATATATTTTATTCTAGAGATTTAAAGTGTTATTAATGAGATTTATATGCTTGTAAATAAATATTTAAATTATTTTGAAGCAAAATTAAAAAAAAAACTGAAAGTCACAAAGTTTTAAAGTGGTAAAAAAAATATGACACAAATATAACTCAAAAGTTATTCATGGATCTCATTTGAAAGAGAAAATCAGATAAAAAAATGTTCATATTTTTAGATTCACAAAATTCATCACGGATCGTTGAAAAAATAGATGAGAATGATTAGATAAAAAAATTAAAAAAAAGTTGGGTGAAATGAATTTTTCCGTTTTGGCTCAAAAACAAAAGTAGTTAGAACTTAGGAGTTAAAACTATATATATTTATAATTTTAATACTTGCAGACAGAGATTTAAATGATTGCGAGTAGCATTGTAAAATATTATAAACAGAGTTTTAAATGTTTGAATATTAGCGCTAAAAATAAAAGTTAGATAATATAGAAATTTTTTTTTGTTAAACTACTCGAGGGACGCTCTCGAAAATTTTATTTGGATCGTTGAAAAAATAGATGAGAATGATTAGATAAAAAAATTAAAAAAAAGTTGGGTGAAATGAATTTTTCCATTTTGGCTCAAAAACAAAAGTAGTTAGGACTTAGGAGTTAAAACTATATATATTTATAATTTTAATACTTGCAGACAGAGATTTAAATGATTGCGAGTAGCATTGTAAAATATTATAAACAGAGTTTTAAATGTTTGAATATTAACGCTGAAAATAAAAGTTAAATAATATAGAAATTTTTTTTTTAAACTGCTTGAGGGACGCTCTCGAAAATTTTATTTGAAATACAATTATCAGACTCCTTAATAATATTTTAATTTATAAATTATGTATTAAGTACAAAATAACTAAATATCAAAATATTTAGAAGCCAAATTTTATATTTTTTATAATTTATTCACTATATTTATAAATAGATAAAAAGTCACTACTTTCGAACGGTCCACATTATTTAGACCAAGTGATTTTCTACTAATCTAAAAAAATTAGTAAAAAAAAAAAATCTAAAATCTTACATTCAAGTACATTTTCATATCGAACATTTCATATCGATCATTTGAACTTCAAAAATGATAATTTTAACTTCAAAAATGATGATATAAATCCATAGTATGAATCGACGTGCACTATATGTAACACTATAGCCTTAGTGCAAAGATACATTGATTAATGAAGGAAAAGAGTCACATTAACAAATTTTCATTAAACAGTCAGTTTAAATCTCAAATTCTCAATCAGAGATAAAGAATGCAGATTTTTTTTAAAGGCTTTTAACTACAAAAGAAAAGAAAAGCTAACCTGAAGAGTAATGTCCCTGTTACAAGATGCATGAAACTAAGTCAACAGAATAAGAAGCTGCTTACAAATTAATTACAACCTATTCCCACTATCTACCCACATATCTTGTCAAGGTACTGATCCATGACCTCCGAAACCGTTTCCAAGAAGAGTCCTTCGCTGCTTTCCGGCAAAACCACATTCTTTGCCTCTTTGATAATTTCTTCAATTTTGGATACCCTTTTCACTGTAGGTCTACACATTAAATTCCCTATGTCATATGCGGTTAGGCCCCTCTCAGCACCTTTCTTCAAGAGCATGGTGCTGATGCGGAAAACCCTAGCACACTCAACAGAGAGGTCCCACCCGTAAGACTTCAGCAGCTTTATATCTTGTTCGGCATCTAATGATTCTATGTACTTCAGGGTTTCGGTGCTGAATGCCTGCCGTGATTGGGGCCAATACAGCCACTCAAATGTGCAATCTTCCAACTGCAGTATAAACATCAGTTAGTTGCGTGAATTTAAAACAATTTCCTTTTATTTGCATAAAGGAGTAAAATTGTAGGTGCTAGAACATCCCTCTGGAGGTTTTCAATGATAAGTTTGGTTTCTAATGGAATTAACATAGTACCATGCTGAAATTATGTCCTAGATTATCCGTGACATGGACCGAAACTGTTAATTCCCCGAAAAAAAAAATCCAGTTAGATGTACTTACACTTTCAGGCAAGCAGTAGCCATGGTCAATCGGAACTAACCCGAAACCTGCTTCATCTCCTTCTTTCCTAACCAACAAAATATTACCCGAATGGCGATCTGCATTAGCGAGTCTCATATCCAAAACAGCTATCTTATGCACTTCCTCTACAGGAAACAAACCAGGCCCAATATCCTCACAACTTCCCGAGTTCTTCACAAACATTTGCAAAGACCCAATTTTTGACTTGCCACCGCTACTAAACCCCACATTGGCACATCGTACAAGAGTCGTGGGTGGCACCCCAGCAAACCCTAGCCCTAATTGGTCTCCAAAAGGGTGATCAAGTAAATAAGCTGCCACCTCTCTTAAAGCACCTTCACCTACACGTGTGCCTTTCTTTAACCCCTCTCCGTCTTTGGATAAGGGAAGGCCTCGTGGATTGTTCTTGGCCATTGGTTCTTCATCCATCGGCTTAAAGATCGCGACATACTCATGACCTGAACTGTCTTTCATAAAATAAGCACCGCCTGTTCCTTCAGCCGACAAAACAGGTTCATTTCCATTTTCCAACCCATTATATGTAGCCTGAATCATGTCAGTAACCAGAGGTGATTTGATGTTTGGATCTACCAAAATAGGTTCAACCAAAGCAGGTTCAGATTCAACCTGTTCTGGTACCACAGCTGAGAGTTCAAAATCCCTCTCAACAGGCTTGGTCGATACCTTCACAGATTTACGTACCAATAGATGCATAACAGCCTCAGTTTTTGGGCAAACGTCAGTCACCAATTTGTCATCATCCAATTCTTCTCCATCAATGACAAGTCTATGATTATCCGCATCATTCAAACCCTCAAATTGACTCAATATTTGGTGCTTTATGTAACGAATGCTTCGATTTCTCTCCACTTGACATTGGAGCTCCCTCCCAGAGAATGTCTTCACCGTAATTGCACGCAACTCGGAAACACGGATTACAAGATGCAGAAAGTCACCATCTGACACACCATACTCACTGACGAGACAGTTTTTACGTGCCAATTCACGGCCATCAAAGATTAATTTCTGGTTTTTCACAAAGAGGCCATTGTATTTCTGGATGCGGAGCTTAATAGATGCAATTGAATCAGATTCAAGGACCCGCAGAGGGATAATGCGTACACCAGGTACAGTGAGGAAAATCAAGATGGATTCGGGACAGTTTGACCCGTAACAACCAGGCCCAATGGTGGATCGGCTTGGGTCCATTGGCATGGGACTCAGAGTTAAACCTGAAGATGACATTTTTAGATTTTGAAATGGGAAGCAATTTCTCAGAGATTTTCCTTTTCTTTGGGAAAGCCCCAGGAAAAGGGGAAACTAAAATTTGAAGCTTTTCTACTAAATTGCTGAAGCCATCTTGAAGAAAATGTGATTCTCCTTCAAATTAATAGGAGAACCAAGACCTGAAAATAGAAAATCTTTAAGTTAATATTTAGTTTTTGCTATCTAAAGATCAAAGGCACAAAGCAATTGTCGCTGCAACATTAAATATCAGTCAATTAGGCAAGATGAGAGAATATCTTTTTTTCAAAAATGGCGCAATTAATAGATATATGATCAGAAATCAATCGAAGCAAGAATTTCAGTAAAGAAATTAGTAGATGAATAATAAAAAATCCATAACCCCAGTAATACTTCTTCAAATATTCTTAATCGAAATTTCCATCTAAAATTAAACGTAAGCTTCAAGAAAACCAGTTGCCTAAATTTGATTGCTTACCTAGAATTGAACAATTAAGGAAAAAACCAAAAACAAAAGGATCTCACCTTCAAGAGGTAACCTCGGAAAATAAACAAAGGCTGGAATGAGGGATTAGAATTCTTCTTCGATCGAATTTCTCATTTGCTTCTTCTGTTTACGAGTCTAGAACTTTCTATCATTTCAGAAGGGGATTAATGGACTAGATCTGTTAATTTTATAAGCGTCGACCATAGTCCAATTGGGGATTTTGGGTTTAACGGCGTTTGCTACAAAAGTCCAATTCTCAACTAATTGAATTGGTGAATGACTAAAATGCCCTTTATCAGTAATTGCTAAAAATAGGACCGAGTAAATTTCGTGTTTTTTTTTTCTATTAAACTGTATTTGAGATAAGATTTAATTTGTTAATAATGACAGTTGTATTGAATGAATTAAATTTTTAATGGAAAACCTTTACGAACTTTTAGGATTTTGTTATTTTTTTTCCGATGAAAAACACAAACTAATAGTGCAAACAGATTAAAAGAGTGTTTTTGATCTTTAAAAATACAAACAATAGACATTTGTTTTTTTAAAATTTCATGGGTTTGTATTTGCTTCCATGTGAAAGGTGAAGGTTTTATATTGCTATAAATTATACTAACAATTTATTGACACCCATAACAAATAATTAGATAGTTATTGAAAATAAAATAAAATTGTAGGTGTTCTTCTATAATCTAGATAAATTGCATATGCATATTGTAAAATGGTCATCCATTACTTCATTTGAAAAATTAACAAGTTAGCTTTATAGGCATTTGATTGAAGACCAAATGATTTGAATTTGATTCCAATCAATTATTCTAGTAGTTGTGACAGTCATCACCAATTTTTTGAAATTGTATTATTTAAGCATAACAAGATGACTAATTTTTTCGTTAAATTTTAATTTAGAATTTGCATTTTTAGATTTAATATACATGACTGTGATGATTAAGCTAAGATATAAGCTTAAATATTTGAATTGTAGTACCATAACTCAAATAAGCAATTTAGGCAACAAAGAATAAAATTTAATATTTTGCATGCATTACAATAATTGCTACAAGCTTTAAAATAACCATGTATATGATGGTCAATATTTCATACATTTCACATTTGACATTTTATCTGTAAATTATATTTATTATTAGTGTGAAATATTTGTTTTCTTACGGGGTACATAATGAATCATATATTAAAATAAATAAGGATACAAATTTAATATTAAATCAAGACACATACAGATACCAATATAACTTAAATATCAATATAAAATCTGCTTAGATGTCAGACAATGCGTGGCAAAATCTGCAAATCGGAAACCACTTCAAAGGGCATTTTTGGAATTTCTAATGTCTTGAGGAGAAAACCAACAGGTACTGACGTGTCATGATAGAGAGAGAAGAACCGATAGAGACGAGGACATCGATGACGTGTCCCGTTAATTAATTAACGCCGTTATCTTTATCAGGTGCGCAGGTTCTCGGAACTTGCTCTTCAAAGTCTTGGTATCATCGCAATTCCTGCTTTCCAGAGAGCTGGGCCCCGCGGGTTTTACTCTTTTACGGTTTTACCCCTGGCTATACGCTCTCTCTCGTTTTGACCGTTTCACTATTTGAAACTTTTTTTTTTTTTAATCCTAGGCTTATTTCGCTCTATTTTGAACAGGATAATGACCGTTTTGCAAGAAACAATCAAAACAAAAGCGCACGCGTTTTCCCATCAATGGGATTCAATGAGGCAGACGAAAAATGCTAGTTTTTGCAGCGAGTCGGTAGGCTCATCTCAGAAATAAAAAAACTATTAGTCACTACACATTGAATTTCTTGGCATTCATAAAGAATCAAATTATATTGGCCACCCAACTAATCCCCGCTCCTCTGAATTCGAATCCTCTGAGGTATCTCATATTTTGCATGACTTTTTGGAAAATCTCAACCGTTCCAACACGTTCTGCGCGAATCTCAAAGCTCAAATAATACTGCTCGTACGTCACCCCCCGAATAGGCACCGGACACGTCGGACACGCAAAATATGAGATATCTCAGAGAATACGCACTCCGCTCCTCTGGGGCCTGGGCCAGCAGAAATTGGGGAAAAGGGGAGGAACGAAAACCAACCACAGTTCGGTTTTTATTTTAGTATAAGAGAATTGTTTTAATTAAAATAATTAGCCGACCAAATGCTACACGTAAGAAAGCTCCGTTCGGTTTAGAATTTTTGGATTTTATAACTGATGCTTTGATTCGATATGACTAGGGTAAGGATCCGATGCTACGAGTCATCTTTCTTTATTTTTTTTCCCATTTAATTAAGCCTCTTTCTAGAAAATTTCAAGTACTAAAAAATAAACATGACATTAAACTATATTGTACGGCACGTATCTGTAACATATTTGAAAGATTTGTTTAATGAACTATAAGTGATAATTTTTATTTTACTAACATTTCAATAAAAAGGACTGGTAGTGGTATGATCATGTGATGCTGGGACCTCAAATGATTTGAAAACTAAAGAGCAGCTCAACAGAGCCACTTAATAATTCAATTAGCTTTAAAAAGGTTTGGCACCGCCATGAAATCTTGGGTCATTTTTCATCCTCTGCAATCATACTGAATAGATCTAGACCGTGCGTTTGAGATCATTCTATATCAAAAAGGAGGAGGGTTGAAATGCCTCCATTTTTGTGTTTCCATCATGCCTCCATTTTAAAAACTTTAATAACTCAAAATTTAAATCTTAAAATTCAAAATAAAACCGTTAGATATGAACTATATCATTTTATCTATGCACACGTAGAAAATTATAACATTTCAACTTTGTTTTAGTTGTCATCTTGAGCTTATAAAAATATATATTAATGTGGATAATTTTTAGATGTTGATTTTTCATCTTATTAATTCATATAAAAGCAAAATCAAAATGTGATAATTTTTTATGAACACGGAGAGAAAATAATATAAATCACATTTAACAGTTTTATTTTGACATTTATGTTTTAAACTTTGAGTTAAATTTTTAAAAATAAAAACATGATGGAGACACAAAAAATGAAGGCATTTGAACCTTCCTCGTAGTCCTCATCAAAAAGTTATCCAAGCTTTTATTATAATACCGTCGTAATCAAACTAATTTGAACAGCAGTTGGAATTTCTGATTGTAAGTTTGTTTCCAAGTCATGCGTCGACCGTCTAAATCATAACTTATTCAAAGTGGAAAGACAGGAACAGACACTTTGGAAATACTTGTGCAATCACTCATTGACTCTTCACCGTGTTATAGTGTAAAGTTTAATTGGATGTTAAGATCAACGAAGGTGAGAGTTGCTCTTTCCATCATCATTTTTTCCAATTTATGTTTTCAGATGAGTGTTGTTTGTTGGTGAGCAAAGTTGGATGTAATTTATTTACTTGGAACATCTCAGTCCTCTAATGAGTTTTTTTCTTAAAAAAAAAAAGAAAGCATCGAAGGTAACTCAATTCCTGAATTGGTTTTTATCAGGAGAAATAAAAAAAAAATGTAGCAAGCCGAAAAGAGAGAGAACAAGAATACAGAAAAATGCTCCCTTCCCGAACTGAGAACCAACCAGCATTGGACTAATATTTCATTGATTAATGATTACACGTGACCTCTAACATATATATATGCACAAAATCCCACACGTACCCCAGCAACAGACCGAAAGATGCACACTTAAATCTTGGAAAACTTAAATCTTGGAAAATCACAGAAGCCTTAAACTCACAGCAGCACACAAACAACATACAGCCATGAAAACAATAACTCATTACGAAACCTCCCCCCCGACAACATACACACACACCTTTCATTTCAACTGCACAGATTAGGGATGCAAACGCCGCCATCAGGGTTGGGCTGCTCCTTCCAGATCCGACCCGTGACCCGCAGCTTAAGCTCCTTGCGGTCACCACCAGAGAAGAAGAGGGCCATGTTGCGCTGGATTATGAGGCCGTCATGGCTATCCCGTACCTTGCGATGGCTGTCGCGTATGCTGCGGGGAGTGCCCTCCCAGACCATCTTGCGGCCATTTGCACCAACCTCCAGACTATAGCTGTAGTTGCGTGCCTCATTCTCGTCTCCCATGAAACGCAGGAATGCCATGTATACTGGTGCGTTGCCCAGCTGGAAGGCCTCAAAGTGAAGGCAGAAATATTGACCGAAGCAGTGAAATACCTAGAGAGAGAGAGAGATTAGCTTTTTGTGTATGCTTTTTTTTTTTTTTTGCCTTTTCAATTCTGGTAATTCGCATTTGGTAGGATGTACCTTCCAATAAAATTATGTACATAAAACACTGGGCAGCAGTAAGCTAGTATGACTACAAATGTCTGCTTATGAATTTGCTGAAAGTAAGAATGTCATGACCACAGTGTATCTGTTTTTTTTTTAACGCAATTTAGATGGTAGAAGAACTAAATGCCATGGCAAAGCCTGGGAAAAGTACTCACTAACCAGAATCATATTGTGGTCATGAGCATGGAAACCCAAAAAGTTTACCTAAGCATGGCCCTCATGCCAGTGTTATAGAAGATGGGAATTCGTCTTTTTAACAAAAATATAGTGAAAAATGAGGAAATGAGGGAAAGTTTGGAATGTAGGCACATTTGGAAAACCAGGATAAACAGGAGTCTGCGGATGATTAATTTGTAGTTTTAACAGAGATTGTCACAATAGTTTCAAAGTTCCATCAGTGCACAGATGAAAATACTCTTTAAGTTCATTGTGAAAAGACATGACCAGGAAGAGAATAAATAAAAAATAAAAAACTCACCGTCAACATCCAAGTGGCGTTCTCCACCTCCCTCGGGTTTGACTTGACATATCTATGATTAAATGTACACCCACTATGCATATCCACCTTATGGTCATCCCTCAGATGCGCAACAAGGAAAGGGATGTCGCCAATAATGGAGCACTCAGATCCGGCATAGGGGCAGTTGTACGGACGGAAGTTGCACTGGGACTCATGCTTCAGCTTGCTGTAGTAGGGGAATATCTCGGGGCAGCCTAGTGTGTAGTACTTGCATGGAAGCTCCAGGGATTCAGCGACTTTCTCCAACGCCAAACAGCGAATGTCACCAAGCTCCTGTCGGCAGGTAGGGCACCGATTGTGCACCCGGGACTTGCATGTCGAACAGAGAGTGTGGCCATTTTGGCACTGTGAATTGATGAATGCATTGAATTGTCAGTGACTGAGCATATGGCTGAGATAGCTTTCAATTTTTTATGGGAATTCAAACCCAGAGGATTCCACATATCAGTTCTCAGAATAACTTTACCATAGAAATACTCTTTCTCAAAAGAGCCCTCAAAGATCCCAACTGGTGTTAATTAATTGGGTGTTGTAGCAAGCTATATTCTGACAAATATTAAGGTGCAGAAGCATTATCAAAGAAAGCTGCCAAAACACAGCCTTGTTAATCAAAATACAGTCACAGCTTAAATAAGGAATGATTTGTAGCTTATGAAATGTGATACTTGGAAGAATGCAAATTTGTAACTATACTAGTAAAATGCACAGTGAAAGACCCCTTAAAAGGTAATCAATTAGGAAGTGTAGTCACATAACAAGAATCTAAGAATGAATTACTAAACATCAGCTGCTGAAAGTTGAACAAAATGTGAGCTATACTTATCAGTTCAAATAAACCTAATTTAGTTTTGTTGATAAGAGAACGTGAAACAGACAAATGACCAAATCTAATAATCACATTATAAGTCATTGCCCATTGCATCCTCAATTCATGATTCCTGCATTTAATCTCTCTTCTGTGTATCACCATACTGGGACTTTCTTAGATGCAGGGTTTGAGCTTTCTTGAATCAAACACAATATCCCATGAAATTACAACTACTATAACAGGAACGCCAAAGGGACCAACAAGGCAAAATATAAATGGTCCAAAATCAAGGAAATACTCTAACCCCTTATTACAAGCCAATCACACGTATCCTTCCCTAATCCTTTCCCTGGAATGTGCTATTCAAATTCTTCCTCCAAACCAAACCTCCGTAACCTAAATAATTTCCAATGCCATGAATTAGAGAATCAAAGTGTAAACAAGATCGCAAACCTGATGAATCGGGGGGTACATGGAGTTGGTACAGACGGGGCACTCAAGCAATTCATGCACGCTGGTCGCTGGAGGCAACATCGGCCCTCCGGCGATTGCTCCAGCGCCGGTTCCATTCCCCCCTCCGCTTACTCCAACATTTCCAGCCACGCCGCCGCCTGACTTGGGGTAGGGATGGCGTGGCAGGTGCGTCAAAGTCTCCTCCTCCTCTAACCCATCTGATGACGAGACGCACTCGATGCTGTCTAACATATCCATCTCCTTCTTTCTATCACGAAAGAGATCGATCGATCGATCGATCGATGGATCGATCAAAGAAGAGAGCGTAGAACAAAAGAGAAGGAAGTCGCTTTTCCCCTTTTCTTTTCGAATTTCTTTATTTTCTTATTTAGATTTCATTTTGTGTGGCCTTTGCTTGTGGCCGAGTATCCCGGCAATAGCGAACAGAAGGGTGGCCGATTGACTAAATCTTCTCCAGCTCTTTTAAGCTGCAGATCTCCATTTTCGTATTAACCTACCTACATAGTACGGACTTTTACAAGACTGGAGCCTTAGGACTGGAGACAATACAATCAATAGTCGCACCAATTCTTCATGGTTTGTGGTCTGCGACTTATCTTTACTCGTTTGAAATTTTTCAATGAATCTATGTTTGATTTCTCATTGGTCACTCCTTTTAAGTAACATATTTAAATTGAAACCCCTTCGCTTCCCATGGAAATCCAGCCTTAATACGAGCACAACCAGTTCAAATCATATATAAAATACCTTAGAATTCAAACGCCGTTGATTCTAATCCAAACACCCGAGAATTCAAATGTCCCCATCTGATATAATGACCCAACTAAAACCCAACTTAATTCAAATCCGAATGACCTTAGAATTCAGATGCAGTGTTAAACTTTTTTTTTTTTTTTTGGTTTGAACCTGTAGATAATCTCATTGATAAAAAAATTTTATAAAATAGTTGTTACATAACAACGAGTGTCTGTAAAAACATACAGCTAAATAAAACTAAAAATGTACAGAGGTATGAGATAAGAGTAGGTCTGATGGGCATGGAACCTACTTTTACACCTTGTTTGGATGGAGAGTAGAGGAAGGAAGGAAATGTAAATGAACAAAAATTTTCTATTGAATCGTGTTTGGTTGATAAAATTATGTCGGAGGTGAAGGATATAGGAGGTGAAAGGTTTAATCATGTATCATTATAATTAATATAATCGATTTCCCTTTCAAATTGGAGCGTAACAAATGGAAATAAATTTTATTGCAAATATTTTTAGAAAAAATGACACAAATGCCTAGTCCTATATCTTACATATTTAATTCTCATACAATACTTTTTCCTCAAACCTACAACAGTCACTGAATTTCTCATTAACCTCCTAAATTTTAATCAACCAAACAAGAAATAAGACGGAAAAAAAAGTTAAATTTATTTTCTCTCATTAATCATCAAAACAATAAGAAATTAAATATTTTAATCTCCCTTTCTATCCCTTTCATTCCCTTCTATTATTTACCTCCCATTCCTTTCTCTACTCTCCATCCAAATAGAGTGTTAGGTTCAATTAGCTCTAATACCCTAGGATTGCCATCGAGATCTGTGCGTAAGGAAATTGATACAGACATGCATGAATTTTAATACGGAGCACGCAAATCTTGATGCAATCGGATAGTCACTGGACCTATTGAACCAAAGTAGGTTCGATAGGCATCGGACCTACCCTGAAGACCACAGGTATATGTATCATGTGGACACAAATTTGATTATCCTTGCTTGATTGAAGTGATAAAGTCTAGTTATAGTTTCCTCTGTACACATATCATAGCTGAGAAGACATTGAATCAAACCATACTGGGAACTAAATTAACTAGTACATGAAAGTCACATCTAAACAGGAAGAGAAGAAGAAAGATAAGCAAGAGAAATAAAACAGTTCAAAACAACATATAAACATCAAACTAAAAATAGAAGGTACACTTACTGTAAACATATAGGAGACCACTCGCCCTTCCATCACCGAAGAGGACAAGGCACCCATGACTGATTTGTTACCTTACTCCGATACCCATCAAGAAAAGATAGATTCAAAGTTTTTTTTTCTTTCCCGATCGCCTTAGATCATTTTTCTTATCTCACCACCGCTTGGCACTCAGGGGCGGATTCATGATTTTCGTCAGGGGATAAAAAAATATCAAAAGGTTTAAATAGCTAATTGGATTTAAATTCATTAATTAATTGGGTACTCGATAAATAAACAATGCTTTGACTTATATTTTTCAATGCCTTGACTTGTAATTTTTGATGTTTTAACTTATAATTATAATTATCAATCATAATTCAAGAAATTTATTTTAATTTTAACATTGAATTTAACCCGGATAACAAATCAAGCATTCATAGGAGGCAAAAAATATTTCAAAAAAAAAAAAAACAAAATCAATCAGTACTAATAGATCACCACTAAGGAATATGCTAGAATGCTATGCATAGCATAGAGCCTCTCCATGCAACGTCTTGGATTTTGACTTTTCAAAATCTTAACGGTCGATTCGAACCGTTCATCTTGTTCTCTATATTAATATGTGTTTGGAGACCAAATTTTACATTTTTTGGAATTTTTTTACTATTTCTTTAGATTTATTGAAAATCGCTGTTTTTTTATGATCCAGATTTTCTGAAAACAGTGATTTTAATAAATCTAAAGAAATAGTAAAAAAATCCAAAAAATGTAAAATTTGGTCTCCAAACACATATTAATATGGAGAACAAGATGACCGGTTCGAATCGACCGTTAAAATTTTAAAAAGTTAAAATCCAAGACGTTGCATGGAGAGATTCTATGCTATACATAGCATGCTAGCATATTCCCACTACTAAAACTCAAAATCCAATAAAAACAGTTGTCCTTGCTACATGCTGGGTCTGCCCATGTGGCATAGCTTTTGCAGAGTGTTAGACTGAGCACAACCAGTCCGGAAATAAATAAATAAAAAGAAATTAAATGGTGGTGAATAGGTATATTATATAAGCCCAATTGAACTTGAACAGCCTATATCAACCAGGCAAAGGCTATCCCTTTCCTAATTAAAGAGCTGCGGACTGCGGTCCTGTATCAGCTAACAAACGTTTGTTTGTTTTATTATTATTTTTTTTTGTACTTTTGATATCATAACAAAATATTATTTAAAGTAAAGAAATTAAAATTATAGTTGCTTTCTTTCTTTATTAATAGTGGATTTGACTTTTTATCAAATAATATAAATATTTAACAGTAAAAATTTAGTGACTTTATGATAAATGTAAAACAAACAAAAAAACGTACTAACTCTAAATTTTAAATATGTACCAAAAAATTTAGTGACTTTTCATCATATAATTTTACAAATCATTTTAGTTACGAAATGGAATCGGATTTGGTACCAAATGAGCACAATTTGATGGTGCACATACTATTAACGAGGTTCAAATGTTTCTTCTTCATCTCCATTTTCAAAACTTTAATAACTTGTGTTTTAAAACAAAAATATCAAAATAAAACAGTTAGATATGATCTATATTATTTTGTCAATGCACATGTGAAAGATTACATCATTTCAATTATTTTGATTGATATTAAAAACTTGTAAAAATAAACTGATATGGGTGATTTTTAAAGTTTAGTTTTTCAACTCATTGATTTATATAAAAAGAGAGTAAAAAGTGCTATTTTTTATGTACACGTAGGAAAAAAAATATCGCATCTAACAATTTATAACCAGTGTCAATGTTACATTCCGAAATTTTAAAACTTAAGTAAAATTTATAAATTGATAAATCATGCTAACAAAATAAAAGTTTAAACCTTAATTAAGGTTCCTCTAAATAAGTAAATTAAGTATGAATCGAAACCACGTTGAAATTTCGAGAATTTTGAGATTTTATAGGCTGAGTGCGGATTGGTTAACCCGCACTCATGAAATCATGTGTTGAACTGAATTTTTTGAAAATTGGCTAAGTATTGAGTGCGGATTGGTTAACCCGCACTGCGGGTAGGATTTATCCGCATTACGCTCGGATTTTTTTTCTTAATTTCTATTGAAGTTTTCTAAGTCCCGACTGCGGGTTAAGTGACCCGCACTGCGGGTTAGGTAACCCACACTACGGATTATTTCTGTGTTAGACTTTTTCTGAAATTCTGTAAACAATTTATTAAGTTTCCACTGCGGGTTGTTTCTGTGTTAAATTTCATATTCTGAAAACTGACTAAGTGCTGAGTGCGGGTTAGGTAACCCGCAGTGCGGATTGGTTAATCCGCACTCAGGGTGATTTTTGCACTAAAACTCAAATCGAACCTTCTTTCTCTCTCCCACTTCATATTTTCCCCATTATTGCGTGATTTTCGGTCAAAGAGAAGGAAAAGAGTGCGAGAACTTTTTGTTTCTTTCAGACTCCCGATTGTTGGGGGAAATCGACTCTGGAACCGAGTAAGCAGCCGAGGATCTCTCCTAGCTCTCCTATTTGGTATTTCTTTCCCTTTCTAATTCTCTCGAAAAGCTCATATTTCTCGATTTCTCTGGTTTTCGTTTTAAACTCGAGATTTGTGTTTGAATTGCTCGAGGACTAGTTCCTTTACACTCCTTGCTTATTTATTTGCCAATCTTTTCCCGATTTCCTTCCGATTTGTGAAATCTGATTTCTAGGGTTTCGTGCCAAAACTGAAAGTTGGCATAATCGTGATTTGATTTGTTTAATCCGACCAATTAGACTTGTAATCGGTAGGGTTGCTTCCTGATCTTGAATTTTTAGAACGTTTAACGGTTAAATTGAGGTTTTGACCAAATTATGGTTAACCAAATGGTAAATTGAATTGATCCGAGAACCAAAGTAGTGAAACGGTGAATGAATGGTAACCTAAGTGAAATTGTGTAGGGTTTAAAGGACCCAGAAGTAAATTGTGTGAGTTTTAAAGGTTTTTAAGTAAGAAAGAAGGAACCGAAAAGAACCAATACCAAAATATAAGAATGAATTTAGGACTGTACAAATCCTAAGTAAACGTATAGACCACTGAACCCGAATTAAACCTAGTATACGTGTAATATAGGCGTAGGCTCGGTCGAGCAAGACGTTGCGAGGCAATTCGAGACGCCCGATCCTTAAATTAAGCGGTACGCTCGTCATACTATGGTGCGGGATTCTTGGACTTGTTTGATACTTTATTTTCAGGAATTAAACTGTGTATTCGTTTGTCATGTTGAATATCATTAATTGCATAATTGAATTGCGTAGAGCATTTGCATAGCCCAATCAAATTAAACTAGAATTGATGTGACTTGAATGATTTGCATGCTGGTATGGTTATAGGTTGTGTCGATCTATTGTGATATGATTTGATTGAAAGTCACCACGATTGGATTTGGATATGTATGTGAATGGATTTACGAAGTTAAGCACTTGGATCCAATTAATTTGCCAAGTCGGGCTGTATGCTGACTTGGATTCCCAGGATCCTAAATGGCCTTAGGTGAACGGCCCTCGATATTCCTAGTACCGGTTGGGACGAGGGAGGGTGATTATGTGATAATATGTGATATGTTATGATATGTGATTTGAGGTCGTGGGTGACTTGTGTAACGTCTGTGGCTCGGTGGCATTCTCCTAGTGTTAATGCATTTGGAAAGGTCAATTGAATATTACGACTATTGGAATGATTCCAAAGTGAATTTTCTTTATATGATTCGAACTAGACCTTAATAAACTGTTAAGCCAAGCGATTGCAGATGAGTGTCAGATAAAGGGTCCGGCGGTTGGCCATCTGTAGGTGTCAGTAACCCTACAGATGTGGGTTTGATAAAGGTTCAGCTCGAAAGAACATCTGTAATTGCTACAAGCCCTAATGAACTGAGTTATGAATCGAGTTAAGCCAAAATATATGTTGTGTTTGAAATTCATCTTGGAAATTCTGTAAACTGTGTTGCAGGTTGATTTAACTGTTGTCGTGCATTGGCATTCTGTTATTTATGATTATATGTATCTGTTTGCATTGTTTATTGTTTGAGTTTCATTGTTGAATATAGAGTTTGATTGCAAGTCCAATAATTCAAATGTGGCAAATTTTCGCACTGAGAATTTATTCTCACCCCCACCCTCCCGATTATTTTCAGGTTATTACGCGGAGACAGCAAATGAGGATACTGGTAATGCATATAAAAGATCCACTGCCTTGCGTGTATACGTGACGCTTGAATAAATATACGCGGCAGGCTGTCGCACCCGGTGGATTTGGGGTGTGACAGTCAAGAAGACAAAAAATTATAAATCTATAGATCTCCGAAATATTGATATTAAAAAAATATATAAAATTCAGAAACTATGTAGATTTTTTATTTTTTCGAAATCTATCCAAACCGTAAATTTTTTTTACGGTAATTCAGTTTAAAACCACAATTCTTTTTGGTGGTTTTGAATTTTTTTGTAGTAATTATAAAAAAAAACCCACTATAAATTCTTGCGGTTTCATTTTTTTTTTTACATTTTTTATATTTTATATTTAAATAGAAACATTTATAATTTATTTATTTTTGTATTGAAATATTAGAAATATTTTTATATATTTCTTTGAAAATAGATGGAATACTATATAATTTGATTTATTAGAAAGACTGCTACAAATAATCCGGATCAACATTTTTCATGTCAGATTTTTTGCGGTTGTAACAAAAAATAATATATTTCTTTATGTGTTATTGAAAAATAATAAAAATGCTTGGATTCTGAGTTATTGATTCTGGTTCAAAAGTCATTTCTAAGAAAAAACAGAAAATATTGTCATCATTCTAGTACATTTAATTTCTAAAAAGTTGTATCTATTTTTGAAAAAAAAACAAAAAATTAAGTTATTTAATGATTGTTATTCAAAAAGAATTCTCAAAATAAATACAATTTTTTAGAAATTAAATGTACTAAAAGGATCACAATATTTTCTATATTACCTACAAGTGACTTTAAATCATAATCAAACTCATAATCCAATCATTTTTATTTTTTTACCAATAACTCATAAAGAAATATTAATTTTTCTTATAGCCATAAAAAATGTAGCATGAAAATGTTGATCTGAGTTATTTGTAGCAGTCTTTCTAATAAATCAAATTATATAGTATTCCATCTATTTTCAAAGAAATATATAAAATGATAAATAAATTATAAATACTTCTATTTAAATAAAAAATGATAAATATGAAAACAAATTGAAACCGCAAAAAATCATAACGTTTTTTTTTTGAAACCGCAATTTGTTTTTGCTGTTTGGAATTCTAAAACCGTAAATTTTTTTTGCAGTAATTCATTCTAAAACCACATTTTTTGCGGTAATTTAGTCTAAAATAGCAAAAAAAAAAAAAATTACAGTTTGGGTAGATTTCGAAATAACGTGAAAAATTGAATAATTTCTGAAATTCCATATTTTCTTTCGATAGTAATTAAAAATTTCGGATAGATCTCAACTTTATTTCATAGCTAGTGCCAATCATAAACTAAGAGTAGCAGTACATGCTATACATAACAAATTATGAATAAATTTTCAAAAACTTCAAATAAAACTAGAAATTTAGATATAAATTCGTAGATGTGTTATTGGGCATATAAATAATCTAATGTCAAATTTATGCAATTTATGTATTGTTTTACGATTTATCAAGCAATGTTAATTTCAGACCATTTATATAAATACTTCTATTTAAATAAAAAAATGATAAATACGAAAACAAATTGAAATTGCAATTTTTTTTTTTTTTGCTGTTTGGAGTTTCAAAACTGTAATTTTTTTTTTTGCAGTAATTCATTCTAAAACGGTAATTTTTTGCAGTAATTCAGTTTAAAATAGCAAAAAAAAAAATTACAGTTTGGATAGATTTCAAAATAACGCGAAAAACTGAATAATTTCTGAAATTCCATATTTTCTTTCGGTAGTAATAAAAATTTCGGATAGATCTCAACTTTATTTCATAGCTAGTGCCAATCATAAACTAAGAGTAGCAGTACATGCTATGTATAGCAAATTATGAATAAATTTTCAAAAACTTCAAATAAAACTAGAAATTTAGATATAAATGTGTAGATGTGTTATTGGGCATATAAGAGCATCTATATCCCTGAAATTCTTGGAGTTTCTAAATAATTATTAACTAATTTTTAGAAACTTTATCTCTGAAAGTTTCTAAACTCTCACATCCCTAAAACTCAAAATTAGAGTTTCTTAATTGCCACATCAGTAAATAAATTACAAGAGAAAAAAATTTCAGCCAATTATTTGGCCACGTCAGAGTTTATAAACAGTTTCTTATTAAGAAACTTTGGAGCAAAGTTGCTAAATAAGAAACCCATCTGCATCCCTGAAACTGGTTTAGAAACTGCCACATCAGATTAGAAACTCAAAGAGTTTCAGGGATGTAGATGCTCTAAATAATCTAATGTCAAATTTTATGCAATTTAGGTATTGTTTTACGATTTATCAAGCAATATTAATTTCAGACCATTGAAATATTAAGTCACTTGATGTACGGTGAAACATATATCGAATATTAATATGTTTTATATAGATTGTCTATAATATTGTATTTAAATTGAAGTTTTTTGTACAAAATAATGTTTAAAATTTTAAATATGTTTTCTCAATAATCAGAGCATACTAAACAAAATCTGTGTATAATTTTAAATATATTTTCTCAAAAAAAATGTTAATTTTTTTTTTCAGTAATCACCATACTAAACAAAATAATTTGTACACTCAAATCTGTGTATGCGGTATTGATAAAATTTGTATATATGTCGGACTATTAATTTGCAAATATATAACTGATGATTTTATGAGATATGAGGAGAAAATTATATTTCATTCTATCTTATACTGTTTACATTATTCCTAGCTCTATTAAATTGTACAAGGCTAACATAGCTTTCATTGTACCGTTACTTTACCAACGGTACTATTCCTGTTTTTGGTATTTACTGTTTACCTACTTTATACCTATTTCTAAATAATAAGAGGAGCTAATATGTTTTTCTTGATTGATCCTTGGTCGCTTTATCAATGATGTGTGACTCAGATCATTTCTTATTTTCAACAATACTCCCTTGTATATATCACTTGCCACCAGCAGCATTTCTTTTTGTCTTTTGAATCTCAAGGAATGATTTTTTTTTTCGTTTGAGGGTTAGACGGCAATGCCGCTAACGAATATATTGATTAAAAAAATATTTACAGTCCCAAGTAACCCTTGGGGATTGAAATGTCAGATTTAAGATGCAACGGTAGCATGAAAAATAAAACCACCAATAAACAACAAATTATCTACATGAGAGAATATCAAAAGAGAGAAAATTGAGGGAGGCGTTATCAGCATCGAAATTATTTTTTTGCGCACAGAAGCTAAATCTTTTTAGACGAACTTAACCTTCTTGATCAAAACTTTCAATATCACCATATATAATCTCTATCCATGTATTATGAATCATCAAGAAATGGAAAGATCACTTGAGGGCGTTTCGATGGTTGAGTATATGGGTATCTAATAGTCTTCCCTGTGTTGCTGGCTAGATTATGCGCCTCGCTCCAATATTAAAGGGGAAATTCTTATTAAAGAGAAGAAATGGGATAGAACGACGAGGGAGACTATCTTCGGAATAGTAAAATCTACATCTCAAATTGGAGGTGATATATTTCGCCAAAATCTGCCTTGTCTCTCTTCTCCAAATAGTGCACACTCCCTCTTCGATTCTCCTCTTCTGAAGCAGATGAGTTGCTCTAGACTGATCAAATTTTGAGAGTTCTCATCTCTGCACAAGAAATTTGTTGTTCTCTCCTTCCATGTCCCTCCGTCTGAAGCAAGCCTCAGTCTCCTTGAGATGCTATTTTTGGAGCTGGGGATCAAATATGAAGCTCAGTGTCAATTGATGGCCTAGCTTAGAACCACTGTAAACGTGCCAAAAAAATATGTGCTGATGTTGACAACTTCATATGAAAAATATGTATAGTGTATAGTGTGCTAGAGGTCCCTCTTTCTCTATCTATATATAGAGAGAGTGACTAATGTGCATTCGAATGTATATGGGCTGAAATACATACGGTTTAAATTTTACTTTTCAAAATCTAAATGGTTGACCCAAACCAAACATCTTGTTCTCCACATTAATGTGTTTGGAGATCAAATTTTACATTTTTTTGAATTTTTTTACTATTTATTAGGTATTTTACAAAATTGTTAATCCCACAGTGGCTGCTGATTTTACTATTTTGTTAAGCTCACCGTTAGATCAACAATTTTGTAAAATAATTAATAAATAGTAAAAAAAATTCAGAAAAATATAAAGATATATTAATAGAAGCTCATTTAATAACATTCCTTTGAACACATGAATTAAATCAGAATTATTATTGAGCTTGCGTGTTTAAAAAAATAAACAAAGTATATTAAATACTTAAAAATAAAGATAAATTAATAGAAGTTCGTTACTAAATATAATATATAGATAAACTGAACTTTTTTTTCTTTTCATTACTAAAAATTCGCATATATTAATCTGCATAAAAATCCGCATATGTAGCCGTATACTGTATATGAGGTATGCAGTGGCCTTCCGCATATCGTATAGAAACCGCATTTCATAACACTGCAATTTCTAGAACTTTAAGTAGCATAAAATTAGAGCAATTGATATCTCGCTATTTTATCTATATTCTGACTGTACTTTGCATTAAAACATGTGTCTAAAACTCTGAATTTATGTTCATTTTATTGCATATCTATGGGATTTGGTACTGCTGTGTTTTGGTTCTTATTTTGCAGGAAATTGGTGAAATCAAAGAAGAACTTGAAGTCTGAAGGTCTATGCACGGACCGTGCACTATATGTACAGATTGTGCACTTTATGCACAGACCGTGCACATTACACCTGACCACGAATTGAAGACTCACACAGCCGTGCACAATCCACCTCACCAAGACACAGGCACACGGTCTGTGCACCAATGCACACAGTCCGTGCATGACATTTTTGGAAACCACAATCAAAGATGGAAACGGTGGCCAGCTGTGGAAGGTTGGGAAAAAAGGAATAAAAGCGAGATTCTGGGCAATAGAGAAGGGGGTTGGAAATGAATTAAGAGATCTAGGGTTTTGAGAAGGACTTAGAGAAGAAGAAAAGAGGAAAACGAGAGTTTTGCGACTATTCTTCTTGTTTCTTTGAGTTTTATCATTACACCTATGAACTTTATTCTTTCTATTTACCTTTTATCTATGTTAGGCTAAATACTTTATTTCTAGGGTTATGATGTAGTCGTATGCTTAGTTTTATTTGCTAGTTACTTGAAATTTGTGTTGAATCTTGTGCTTGCTTGTTGTGTAGTATTTTATTGTTTAGTTGAATTTGATTGAATTGATTGGTTAACTCGTTATGTGAATGACCACATCTAGACGGTAGTTGCAAAACCCTGATATTCAATCGACCAAACTAGGTATATGAGATAGGTTTGTCAATTGAAAGGTGAAATCAAGTAGTAATCGAAAGGCAAAACTTTCCTTGCGTTGAAAGATCGGGGATATCTTTAGTAAACTAACAAGCGACTTAGGTTAATTAAGCCAACAAATGACAGTTGAGGTTTAGAACCCTAACAGGGCAAAAATTGAGTTCTGTATTAAGTAATTAAGTCAACAAGCGACAGTTGAGGTTTAGGGACTCATGTACGGTCAGTCAATATAACCCTGCACAAAGAAACGACACAAAAACCAGTAACTATTGTATTTACTTGAGGGCCACACAGACTGTGTATGAAAGTACATGGCCCGTGCGCATTACACATGGCCCGTGCATGAAAGTGCACGGACCGGGCATCTTGAGGTTAAGCTGAGATGAAATTAGAAACCCTAGGAACCCCTTTTTATTTATATTAAAACCAAACCAAAAATATTTATCTGTTTAGACCACAAATTGTTATTGAATCACCAATCTTAAACTTCTAGAATTTATGTGAATTAAGTAGAGTTCGGTAGTAATCAAACCGTCTTTGTGGATTCGACACCCAGCTATGTCCAACTTTTATTGTAAGCTTGCAACTGGATTGAATAGAACTAGGTATTAAAAGCCTGTACGTTTTGTGACGAACAACAATGTAAGCTCATTTTATAATATCCAGTATTATTAAACAATAGTAAAGAACAGGTATTTGAACCTATATATCCCATGAATCATGAATTCTTCTCTTGGGCTTGAAGGGAAGCACGTCAGATTATTATGTTGGGCTTTTTATCTTCTGATGATTATGAGAAAACCGTGACAGTTTTTATGCACGGCTTCATGCATTGCCAAGTCGTGGAGAATACCATGTACCTTGAAATGCTTGATCAAACCATTCAAAGATCGGCTTAATACTTGACTCCTGAATTAATTTTGGTTTATAAACAAGTCAGTAAATACTAGAAGTATATTGCAGCCATTATTATAAAGTTTTATACGTATTAACTAGCTAGTCATTAGTTCCTATATAAACTGAAAGATCAAATTAATTTGTGATGATTATTAAGATGCACTGAAATTAAAATATGCAATTAATGAAATTTATAGGTAATTCCAGAAATAAGAAGTTTTGTAATTTTATTGTACTGATTTGAGGTGGAATATTATAATGAAGATATGGTTGAACTGCGTAACACAATTGCGGATATTTATGCAGAAAACACAGGTAAACCTGTAGATGTTATACAGAAGGATCTGGAAAGAGACTATTTTATGTCGGCAACAGAAGCTCAAGATTATGGTATTATTGATCGGATAATAAAATCCAAAAAAGAAAATGAAATAAAACCTGAGTGATCCGAGTGATGAAATAGATTTCAAAGTCGAATTTTCCTTTTTTGAATATGGAGTATATGTTGATTGAGAATTTGGAATAATATTAATTTTTTTTTAATCCTAAGCTCTCACGTAAAAGGTTATAATTTTGTATCCTCAATTTCCTAAACATAGAAGTTTTTATTTTATTCTAGAGCCGTGTTTTAGTATCAAATCGTATCTACTATATATATATATTTTTGGCAACACAAAGTGAAAGATCCGTCATCGAAAAGAAGCTTTCGTTCACTGTATTTTAAAAACAAAATTATATTGAGAACATACACTTGGCATAAGATTTTCTAGGAAGAATCTATTTATTAGAAATCATAAAAATATGTGTATGATACTTTTGTGTGATAAAAAGGTGAACGAACTTATATTATTTTTATTTTTAAAAAGATGTGTAATAATTAATTTGTGACAAAAATAATTACATTAATATTGTATAGTTGTCTGATATAAATAAGGAAATTAAATAATATTACCTTTTAGAAAGTTTCTCGAGACATTTCCCAGCCATTATCTCTATTGTTTGTCTATCTTCGAGCGGTATGTGATAGTAGCTGACAGCATTATGTGATACTTGAAATCTTTCTCGGCACTGGTTACACGAGCAAAAAGAAGATGCATTATTAAATTCAAAAAATATATATTAAGTTAATTAATCATAGAAGTTGGATATACGCTACACATATCCTTTTGAAAATTAATGTAAAAACTGAGATTCCAATTAATAATTAAATATTTAACTGATAACATAATCAAACTTGAAAAAAAATCAAAGTTTTAAAAATTGTTACAACCGAATCTTAAGAAACAACTGCTGTGTCAAAATTATTATTTGAATTATAACAACTAACAAATTTAGAACAAAAATGCACACTCTAAATTTAGAAAATATAATTCTTTCTATTATTTTGAACTAAAATAATTTGTAATTAAAATTAAGTACGTCCATTAATAAAAGATAAAACCATGTCTTTAACTATTTCTCAACAAAATTAGCTACGCTCGTGTAACAAATTTACACATTGCAATTATCAATTTTTAACAAAATCACAATAGTACAACCACCATACATGTATCAAACATTTGTAGTATATATAAAATCATATTGCTCATTCTAAAATTCCAAACCTAAGACGATCTAGCATAATCCAATTTGAAAATTTCAAATATACAATATGGAGTTTCAACCATCATTCAAGCTGGTTTTTTTGTGTCAATATTACTATTATGTTTTACAGTCAATAATAGTATGGGGTTCATATTTTGTGGGACGGACGGTGATGGTATCAATGCATGTTTGCCATCGGTGAGTAGGGATGGCAAAAAAGCCCATCGGCCCGTAGGCCTGTCTATGCCTGCCTAGCCCAACCCTTTGCCCGGTCAGCCCGATACTATAACAGGCCAGGTTTGGGTTTGAGCGAAAGCCTACAGGCTTGCAAATGGTTAGGGTTTTTTTATTAATGCGATTTGTCTCTACCTCACACCTCACTTCTGAAAACAACTCTCTAAGCGCCGCTCTTCTCTTTCACCTCTCTCTCCTCTCTTTTCGCCTCCAGTTAAGCTCCATCGGTCATCGCCAATCTGATATGCCTTCGCCTCCAATCCTTCGCCACGGCACCACTGGTCACGCCCTCACAGCCGATCTGCCTCACTCTTCCTCGCACTGATCTGCCTCGCTCTTCCATCAAGTCAGTTTTCTCCTCTGTGTTGTGCTTTCTTATGCGATTTTTGTGTGATTTGTTTGCATGATGACCCCTCTCTTTCCCTTTTCAATTTTGCTCAAATTAGGTTAGGGTTTCCTTGGATCATTCGTTGCTTGCTGCTATTGTGTGAAGCTCAATGCTAGTCCGGAGGCGAAGTGGGAGAAGGTTCCAACCTCTGATTTGGTACTGACAGTGAGTATAGATTTTAATTTTCTGATTTTAATATTGTGTAAAATCAAGGAGCAGATCTGCAACAAATTGATTGAAAGAATCACAAAAGAGAAAATAGTGAACATATATTATGAAGAATATCAGTATTTGATTTGTTTTTGTTATTTTATGAGTAGAGATTTGGTTATGTTATAAATTTTGTACATCTCTTATTCTTTCAAGTTGTTTATTTTCTTTGAAAATTTAATCTAGAGAGGATGTAATTTTTGGTTTAGGATTTAAAACAACTTTGGCAGCTGCTGCCACAAATTAAAAAAAAGACACGTGCTAGTGTGCACTATATGACAAGTGCCATTTCAATCTTAATAAATTTATATGCTAGTGTGTACTGTAATATTTGATTAAATATGCTTATATTTTCATTTAACTCTCAATTGTTGTTTTTTCAGATTTGGGTGAGGGTAATCAATTGAAGACATATTGTGATTAATTAGATGAAGGTGAATATCAAAGTGATTACATGGCTATTACTAATGATGTTGAGGTAACTATTGATAAGTTATTTTCTATTGATATTCCAACTTAGATGTCGTTTTTTGAAAACACAGCAGCAATGCTGTTGTTTGTAATTAGGTACCAATAGATACCGGAAACTGGTATCAGAGTGAGGGATGAGTCTCTGGTGCAGTTTAAAATGTTGTTTGTAGTTTATTTAAATAGTTATGGTCTCACTAGCATTGTTACTAGTAAACAGTATAGCACGAGGTGATGTTGTAACTTGTTCTTATTTTTTTACTTGATATATCTTTGGCAGCTCCTGCCAATTATTCTTCTTAAAAAAATCTTGACAAAAAAAAATAATTATAAAAGATATTTATTTGTTCAATTATTTTAAACCTTTTGTAATCATAACACTAAAGTTTTTAATTTGATAATAGCCTTTCTATTTGTTGTTCGAGCAATAATCTTTTTCATCTATTTGACAAATTTGCAAAAACATACAATTATTAAATTTTACGATTTCTTATATTTTTTTGAAAGATATGTAGGTTTAAGTCAAATGGAATTGCATTATGGAGTGCTTGGACTGAAGAAATCATGAAGACTATTATCAAGAATATAAATTGTAAAATTAGATACTTGGTAAAGTAAGTTTGAGGTTGTTTTAACAGAGGTAAAATGCTAGTAACATTTGTAAAACGTTGTAACATTTTAAACCTGTCAGAAATGCTAAAGTAATAGTTTGATCAAACTCAAAAACAACTTAAAACATTGTAATGTTTTTACAAAATGTTATAACGTTTTAGGATTGTCAGAAACACTCAAGTAACAGCTTGGTCAAATTCAGAAACAACTTAAAATGTTGTAACGATTTTAAAAAACGTTATAATATTTTAGAATTGTCAAAATTGCTGAAGCACAGTTGTACAGGAACAACTTAAAACGTTGTAATGTTTTAGAGATTGTCAGAACGATAAGTACATCTATATCAAAGCTAAAATTCAAATTATAAACGTTGTAACATTTTAATTTAAATTCGAGCTTCAAATAATTCATGTTTTTGATTAAAATTTTACAGAGCAAAACGTTATGTAATGTTTTATAAATGTTGTAACGTTTTACTGAGCTGTCAGAAAATTAAAATCCTAAATTACATTTTGAACGGAAATATTGTAAGGTTTTATAAAACGTTGGTAACGTTTGATGTCAAACAGCTTATTTTTGAGTTGACTCTATAAATAGGGGATTGGACTTTCTTCCCAATCTATCTCAGCTGACCCTAATATTCTAAAAAGCAATTTTTTGAGAGTTTAGTTTACTCCATTGTTGTAAGAGCTTAAAACTTTAAAATCCTCAAACAACCTCAAACTCACTTCACTAATCTCAAATTAGATTAGGTTAAAGTGATATATTGAATGTTTCTCTTGAGTAACTTGAACTAAAAGACCTTGTTCTCATCTTTTTGAGTTGGCTGTTTGACTTCCCGCTTAGTGTGTAATGGCTCAATGGTTGACAAGTTGTAATCCTTTCATATTGGGTAATAGAAAGACGCACCACTTGAGGTTACGAATGTCCGGAGACATAAGCCTTTGTTTTGCCAAACTCCGTTAACATCTCCGTGTCAAATTTCTCTAAATTCATCATTTACTTTCAATTGCAATTTAATTTCAGTTTTTAAGCAATTAGAATTGCACTTAGTATAACACTATTGTTGTCACAAATGAGTTTAATATTTTCACAAATGAAATATTAAATACTTAAAAAATTAATTCATTCTTCACCAACAACCAACAACCTAAACATAAGTTATTATTTAAAATCTAACATTTTGAATATTTGATATATGGTCACTTGTATCCTTCATGAAACAAAGAAATTGAGTTTTGGACAATTTTATTCAAAATCGTATCAAAAATGTCCAATCAGCTTTGAGATTGTCACAAAAGATTTAAACTTAATTAATTTAAAACATTACATGCTATCTAGTGACCCTCACTTGGATCTAAATGGTATCTGCTCGTGACACTCAAAGCATAAGAAACATCAGAACGTGTACAAAGCATAACATACATGATAGATCTAATTGTCGAAGTGTTGTACCCTAAATTGTTGTAAGGATTGAATAAATTAAAATTGACAATGTTAAAATGCTTGGAAAAATGTCAAAAATGCATGAAGGCTCTCTAAGATAAATTGATAATGGCATGTTAAAATTCATGGTAATATTCTACATGTGAAACTGTGAATTTTTATACATATTCTAGCTCAATACGGTTGAAGAGTTATGAATTTTTAAAGATTATGATGAAACGGTAAATTCTGATTGGTGCCACATAGCATAGTGTGCTCATAGCATTTAATTTGAACTGTTAGGTGCACGAGTCTGGGGATCCTCAACATTGAAGTTCATTTAGAATAAATAAAATGACAAAATGGATGTATCCATTATGCTTGAAATGGAGAATATACATATCTTTAAATCATAAAGAAGACTCACGTCTTTGAAAGGATATAAAATCAATTCACATTGAAATGGGCTTTATTAATGGGCCGAACTAAATAATTGATCAAATCATCGACAATGTTAAAGGCGCATGCTCCACAGCTATATCTCTCATTAAACCGACAGCTGAGCCCCTGTTGCTTCAACCGATCGAATAGATCGCTAAATTCAAATGGGAAGGGCCTCATGCAAATAGCGTTGCCTCTAAGTTGTACACACGGTTCATGTAGACCGATTAATGGGTAGCCTCACAGCTCATGATGTTCCATGTCTATGCGATTCGATAGCATCTTCCTTCTCATAACAAACAAATTAAACAGAGAAGAAACGGCTCCATGCCACGCCAACCTGGAGATGCCCTTCCAATACTCCAAGTCTCAGTTTCACTTGCCAAGTACTAATTGGATTAATTGGGTTATGCTTGATGTGAAGAATATACTTTACAAGTGAACATTGAATGAAATTATTAATGACTCGAATACAATTTCATTTAATGTTTTATTCGGAATCTGTCAAATATTATGTTCATGTAACATGTATCTATGTAATTAAAATGATATCTCATGTCTATGGTCTATAAAACATGACAACATTTTAATTTACACACTAACCTTGTAGCGGTTAATTAGTATTCTTGCTAATTATCTCGGTTAGAGACTTTGAAGAGTATATATCATGTATATTATGAAGTTTCACAATTCCAGTCATGAACTAGAAATGATTCATGAATGCAATAATACTCAATACAAAAAAATGCTATTTTATTAATCATCCAATTCATGAACAAAATATATATGATGAGATTATGGTATTATTGACTTCTAGATTATTACATAGTAACAACACGAGCAAATTATTAAATTTAAAAAATATATATTAAGTGAACTAATCATAGAAGTCGGATATGCACCATACATATCCTTTTGAAAATTAATGTAAAAATTAAGATTCTAATTAATAAATAAATATTCATCTGATAACATAACCAAATTTGAAAAAAAAAATCAAAAATTTAAAAATTGTTACAACCGAACATTAAGAAACAACTGATGTGTCAAAATTATTATATGATTTACAACAACTAACAAATTTTGAACAAAAATGCACTCTAAATTTAGAAAATATAATTTTTTCTATTATTTTGAACTAAAATAATTTGTAATAAAAATTAAGTACGTCCATTAATAAAAGATAAAACCTTGTCTTTAACTTTTTTTTCAACAAAATTAGCTACGCTCGTGCAACAAATGTACACATTGCAATTATCAATTTTTAACAAAATCACAACGGTACAACCACCATACATGTATCCAACATTTGCAGTATATATAAATTCATATTGCTCATTCTAAAATTCCAAACCTAAGACGATCTAGCATAATCCAATTTGAAAATTTCAAATATACAATATGGAGTTTCAACCATCATTCAAGCTGGTATTTTTGTCAATATTACTATTATGTTTTACAGTCAATAATAGTATGGGGTTCTTATTTTGTGGGGTGGACGATGAAGGTATCAATGCATGTTTGCCATCGGTGAGAGGTTCCAATCCGCCACATCCAACACCTATATGTTGCCATGCCGCAAGACGAGCTGATTACAAATGTTTTTGTCATGTCCGACACTATGCTGTGTTTCCTTGGCTGCGAGTTAGTTTTGATCAAGTCAGAAAACTGCCGGGAAAATGCGGTATTACTCGGCCTCTTTACTGTTGAAATCTCAAGACCCATGGGGTTGATTTATGTGCATATTGAGTGTAAATTTTAATTTGTATAATTGTGAAATAAAAATGTGCATAGTTTTTGTGTGGTTTGTTCAAATCATTGTAAAAAACAATTTATTTTTTTAGCTATGTTTTAATAAATCGTAAGTTGATATATATGTTGAACTCTAATTTTGCGTGAAATGAAGTCTTAAGTCTTTTTGGAATGTCAACTTTCGTCTTCTTTGATTTTATTAGAAGAATTCTTGACAAATATAATTTAATTATAAAAGATATTTATTCGTTCAATTATTTGTAACCTTTTGTAATCAGAACACCAAAGCTTTTAATTTGATTATACCTTTTCTATTGTTGTCACAAATGAGTTTAACATTGTCACAAATGAAGTTATAAATACTTAGAAAATTAATTCATTCTTCACCGACAATCTAAACATAACTTATTATTTAAAATCTGACATTTTGAATATTTGATATATGAGCACTTGTGTTCTATCATTCATTAAACAAAGAATTTGGATCTTGGACAAATTTATTCAAAATCGGATCAATAACGTCCAACCAGCTTTGAGATTTGTGTAAAAGATTTAAACTTAATTAATTTAAAAGATAACATGAATCAAAATTTTCCTCATAAATTTTTTTGCTGATCAAACATATATATTAGACATAACTTTAAATAGGTCTTTGTCCAAAGTTCTTAATTTGAAAAAAAAAACCGTTAAACATATTAGACATTTATATATAATTTTATTTAAATAGAGATTATTATTATTAGTTTTTATTTTTTCTATCGAATTGATGATGAATAATAAGTAATAAATTATTCAAGAAACATTACAACATATTATTCATAAAACATAAACATACAAAAAAACATCTAAATTATCAACCTATGTAGCATAACAATAATCGCTAGAGCCAATCACTCATGTATCTAAGATCTATAGCTCCACTATGCATATCATGCTTAATTTGCAAGTGAGGTTTAGTCAAAGGATTTGCCACATTTGCATCCGATGCTATCTTCCTTGTTTTAACATCAGCTCTTCTCACAATCAATCGAATAAGGTGAAAATGTCGAAGTATGTGTTTGGACTTTTGGTGTGTGTTGTCACATTATCAGACCTATCATTTCGACTTGTTTCCATACAAAAATCTATGTTTTGAACCAACAAATAGTGCATTTTACATTGAATATCCATAGAATGTGGTACTGTTAAGTTTTGGTTCTTACTTTGCAGGAATCAGGCGAAATTGGGCAAAATCAGGCAATTGGCAGACTTCAGGAACCTATGATGCGACCCTCACTCATGCCTTGCGACCCTCATCCCAGCCTTTGCGACCCATATGATGCGAGTCGCATCCACCTGATGCGAGTCGCATCAACTGTTGCCGCCCAGTTCAAATTAAACCTGACAAGTCCAAAGTCAGCTCTGTTGCCTATATAAGGAGGTCCTATGCCAGAATTTGGGGAGCTTTTTCCTCTACATTCCAGATCACTTAGAGAGCAGAGATCAAAAGAGAAGAGAGAGATTGGAGATTGCTTGGAAGAGGATCACTTGGAGAAGAAGAAAAGATTGCAAGATCATCTCCAATCCACCTTGGATCTTCGAGCTTCATCATGATCTGCTTATTCTCTCTCTCTTTTATGCTTTCTTTTACCATGTTTGAGTAGATCATTAGTTCTTAGGGTTAGGATGTAGTCTCTAAACTTTGTCTTTGAATTGCATGTTGTTTTGATCTAAGTTTGAGCTTGTGTGATTCTTTGTTTGAGTATTCATTTGATTGCTTGATTGATTCTTGATTGTCTACTGTTAGATGTCTATAGCATCTCTTCTAGTAATTTGACCTTGATGTATCTTGAAATTGTGATTGAGTATTTGAGGTAGATTTAAGATCAATAGTAGTCGAGAGATGAACTTTCCATTATCGAAAGGTTATGGATACCTCTAGTAAATCAGACAATCAATTTAGGTTAGACACCAGTAGGTGAGAGCTACAGGTTGAAGCCTCGCACAAGAAATCAACTTAGATACGAACACATGTCAGCTCAGCTCGAGGGCAATGCGACCCGCATCAGAGATGATGCGAGTCGTATGATAGGTCCAGAGAAGACAAATTTTGAGATGAAACCTGAAACCCTGGGAACGCCTTTTATCATTGTTCAAAACCAAAACCTTTAATTGCTTTCATTCACTATTAATTGAATTGTCACTTGAAATTAGGAAATATAAACAAACCAAACTCAACTTTTCACACTTCTAGTACCTAACTCGGATTAGTAAGAATTTAGAATCGAATTGGACCGTCCCTGAGGATCGATACCTGATATACTATACGATTAGGACTGTGCACTTGCAGTTTTAGTCGAGAGTAGACTCAAGGTTTAAACTGGTACAGCTCGCTGTACCTGAAACTTTGTAGCGTACTTTCACGCGAACAAGTTTTTGGCGCCTTTGCCGGGGACGACTATTAATTCTTTTTTAGATCTTTGCTTGTCTTAGTTAATCTAGATTTTAAATTGTATCTTTTCTTTTGCTTTACTTCCTTATTACTAAAAAACTGGCTTTCAAACCCCCTCCTGCAGGTAAATACAAGCTGACCTACCAACTGAGGAGCAGAGGACCGCTCTTTGACGAAACACCTCGAGAAGACACAGTCCCTGCTCAGTCATCAGCTGAAGCGACCAGCATCGAAGTCGACGCGACTCGCATCGCTTCTGAAGCGACCTGCATCACAGAGACAATGTCAGAACATCTGAGCAGGGAGGACAGGGATGCAGAAGCCAGAGAAAGAGAAAGGGAAGATTTAACTGACCAGTCTGATGACGACATGGATGTCTTCAGGCCGAGGACCTTGCGAGAGTTCAATGTACCAAGGGCAGGAGATGTCAGAGGCGCGATCAGACTACTAAGAATTCCCGGTCAACAACCGAACTTCAACCCAGGAGTTGTCAACATGGTTCAGCAGAATGTGTTCAATGGCATGGATCACGAGGATCCACATGCTCATCTCCAAACCTTCCTCGAGTGCATCACAACCATCAAGACCAATGGGGCAACAGCTGATTACACCAAACTCGCTTTATTTCCTTTTACTCTTAGGGACAAGGCCAAGAAATGGTTAGGGTCGTTACCAAGGGATTCCATTACCAATTGGAGGGAATTGTCTAAGTTGTTTCTCACTAGGTTTTTCCCCCACAAAAGAACTGCCAAGGTAAGGAATCAACTGACCAGTTTTAGGGCAGCCTCACAGCTCATATAGACCGATTAATGGGCAGCCTCACAGCTCATGATGTTCCATGTCTATGTGATTCGATAGCATCTTCCTTCTCATAACAAACAAATTAAACAGAGAAGAAACGGCTCCATGCCACGCCAACCTGGAGATGCCCTTCCAATACTCCACGTCTCAATTTCACTTGCCAAGTACTAATTGGATTAATTGGGTTATGCTTGATGTGAAGAATATACTTTAGAAGTTAACACTGAATGAAATTATTAATGACATGAATATAATTTCAATTAATATTTCATTCGGAATCTGTCAAATATCATGTTCATGTAACATGTATCTATGTAATTGAAATGACATCTCTTGTCTATGGTCTGTTAAACATGACAATCTTTTAATTCACAGACTAACCTTGCAGCGGTTAATTAGTATTTTTGCTAATTATCTCGGTTAGAGAATTTTAAGAGTATATATCATCTATATTATGAAGTTTCACAATTTTAGTAATGAATTGGAAATGATTCATGAATGCAATAATACTCAAGACAACAAAATGACATTTTATTAATCATTCAATTCATGAACAAAATATATATGATGAAATTATCATATTATTGACTTCTAGATTATTACATAGTAACAACATGAGTAAAATGAAGATGTATTATTAAATTTTAAATATATATATTAAGTGAACTAATCATAGAAGTCGGATATACGCCATACATATCCTTTTGAAAATTAATGTAAAAACTGAGATTCCAATTAATAGATAAATATTCAACTGATAACATAACCAAATTTGAAAAATAAAATCAAAATTTTAAAAATTGTTACAACCGAACATTAAGAAACAACTGTTGTGTCAAAATTATTATATGATTTATAACAACTAACAAATTCAGAACAAAAATGCACACTCTAAATTTAGAAAATATAATTTTTTCTATTATTTTGAACTAAAATAATTTGTAATAAAAATTAAGTACGTCCATTAATAAAAGATAAAACCTTGTCTTTAACTTTTTTCTCAACAAAATTAGCTATGCTCGTGCAACAAATGTACACATTGCAATTATCAATTTTTAACAAAATCACAACGGTACAACCACCATACATGTATCCAACATTTGCAGTATATATAAATTCATATTGCTCATTCTAAAATTCCAAACCTAAGACGATCTAGCATAATCCAATTTGAAAATTTCAAATATACAATATGGAGTTTCAACCATCATTCAAGCTGGTATTTTTGTCAATATTACTATTATGTTTTACAGTCAATAATAGTATGGGGTTCTTATTTTGTGGGGTGGACGATGAAGGTATCAGACGAGCTGATTACAAATGTTTTTGTCATGTCCGACACTATGCTGTGTTTCCTTGGCTGCGAGTTAGTTTTGATCAAGTCAGAAAAGTGCCGGGAAAATGCGGTATTACTCGGCCTCTTTACTGTTGAAATCTCAAGACCCATGGGGTTGATTTATGTGCATATTGAGTGTAAATTTTAATTTGTATAATTGTGAAATAAAAATGTGCATAGTTTTTGTGTGGTTTGTTCAAATCATTGTAAAAAACAGTTTATTTTTTTAGCTATGTTTTAATAAATCGTAAGTTGATATATATGTTGAACTCTAATTTTGCGTGAAATGAAGTCTTAAGTCTTTTTGGAATGTCAACTTTCGTCTTCTTTGATTTTATTAGAAGAATTCTTGAATTATTTTAAACCTTTTTTAATCATAACACTAAAGTTTTTAATTTGATTATTGCTCTTCTATTGTTGTCACAAATGAGTTTAATATTTTCACAAATGAAGTCTTAAATCGTTAGAAAATTAATTCATTCTTCATTGACATCCTAAACAGAAATTATTTAAAATCTAACATTTTGAATATATGATATATGATCAGATTTGCTTCTGTTCTATCATTCATTAAACAAAGGAATTGGGTTTTGGGCAATTTTATTTAAAATTGAAACCAAAACGTTCGACAAATTTGAGATTTGTGCCAAAGGTTTAAATTTAATTAATTTAAATGATGACATGAATCAAAATTGTGCTCGTAAATTTTGACGCCCATTAAAGATATTAGACATAACTTTAAATAGGAATTTGTCGAAAGTCGTTAATGTGAATAAAAACACTAAACAAAATTTATTATTCTTACAGCTAGAAAAGGTCCGACCTAAAAAATATTAATCTAAGTTATTTGTTGCAATATTTTTAATAAATCAAATTATATAGTATTTCAAGAAATATATAAAATATTTATAATATTTTAATAAAAAATTCATAAAAAATTTAATTAAATAAAAAAATAAAAAAATCTTTTTCGATAGAAACCACAGAAATCAAGTGAAAAATTTATGTTACTCGGTCATCAAAAATTTCAATGTCCAATTTTTTTCTCGGCCGTCAAAATTTTCAACAGTCCAGACATTTTTAAAAAATTTCAGAATATTTAGACAGCTGTATTATTTTTCATTTAATGTTGGATATTAAAAAAAAATCGGCAAAAAAAATCGGCTTGGTTTCTTAATCAAGTCGGAAATGAGAGCAGCGACAAAATAAGAATTTTAAAAAGTCAGCACTTTTTAAGTTCAATTTGTCCGTGTCTATGCGGTCCTCGTCTCGTCAGAAGGATAAAGTATCACCAATTAATTAATTGAGAATAATCAATTACAATGAAAAATAATCAGTTAAGTAGTTGAAAAAATCTATAACAGTTTAGTTACCATCAATAACTAATCAACTGATTAATTGACCTAAATGAATATTTTTGACAACACTAATCCGTGTTATATGAATGCGTATCCTCTACATTAATTCAAAAGGAAATCTCTTGAGTAAATAAATCTCAACCTTCTAATTTTAAAATAAGCCAATTCGACTTTTGCTTATAACATAGGAGGTCTTTTAATATTGATACATATTTAATATACATGAATATTAAAATAGATCAAACGGTTGAGATTCATTAACTCAAAATATTCTTTTTTTAAGTTAATGCAGAGGATACGAATTCGTGTAATATAGCATCCTCCATAAGAAAAATGAACAATGCAGAGGGCAACTTTCGAAAGATATAAATGAGCATATAATTAAATCAAGGTAATGTCCGGTCAAATGGTATTGGGCCGAGAAAGTTAAAAATCCATGACCAGGCCCATTAAAAGCACCTGTCTTGCCACTACAAATGGTTAAGACTTAAGACCCAATTACCTCAAATTTTAAGTATAAGATAACCCGGACCATTCGACCAGAATCTGTAGAATGATTTTGGCCCAAATTGAAACTTAAATCTCTTTAATATCCGTGCCAATGCGGATTGGATTTGATCCGAATTCTTTTTAAATTGCTGCAGACTATACGAATTCGTTCCAACTATAACATTTGCCATTTGGTTTATAACTACAATCAAACAGTTGGGGTCAAACAAACCATCTGCATGGGCGTTTTGGATTAAATAACACTATCTTGAATCCTTCACTAATTCATACATTACTATTTTTTTTTACCTGATCAAAGTCATTTCATAATTGCTCATACCGGGTTAGCAATTAATGTGCTGGGATTAGTTGACCTATATATTGAAAGATCAAATACATAATCAATAAAAAATATGGATGGAGATGCAAGAATATGTCGTTTTTAGGTTAAAAAAATGATTAAAAAGAAGGAACATACACCAACATATATGAATAGAGATATTAAGTATGAAACACACACACACACACACACACACATCAAGTTTATTAAATTAATATATATATGAAACATTAACTTCACAATTTTAGGAGAAATTTACTTAACAGTGGCATCAAGACTTAAAAGAACTGTAAAGAGAGCTTCTTGAAAATCAGAATTAAGAACACTTTCTACTCATTTAACTAAACAAGGTGTGGTAACAGAAAGCAAGAACTTCAATAAGTACATGAAATCTATCTACTACTACTATACTACCAATCAATTAAATTTAACCAACATGATAATTCATTCAATCCTCTTCCACACGAGGAGGCAAATTCAGATCAAGGCACAAGTTGCTCGGCTTGTTCCTCTCGCGACAACTCTCGATGCACGCAAATATCTCTCGAAATGAACGACCTGACATCTGCATGAGGATCAATGCAGCATTTGTTACCTCATCTAATACGTGGGCCTCCCAGTCTTGCTGCTTCTGTCTTGGCTTAGGTTTCGGCTTCTTGTTCATGCCACGCCACTGCCGTTCCGGGTGGCAGCGCATGTGCCCGAACAATGCCTTCCACGTGTTGAACTGTTTCCCGCACTCGGAGCATGGTGAGACATTATCGGTTTTGAAAATGGAGGTCTCAGTGCAAAGGTTAGGGTTAGTGTTAGGTTTCTTCTTTGTTCGCTTGGACTTGAGGGGTGGTGTTTCACCTGAGGAAGCAGAGAGAGAATAGAGAGAGAGGTGAAGGTTGCTCATATTTATTTTCTTTTTCTCAGTACGCAATGAACAGTAATTTTGCTCTAACTAGACATTGATTAGGGCTGAGAGATTAGGGGTAAAAGTATAAATATGGAAATGTAGAACTTATCTGGGGATGTGTAGTTGTAACTGGTGAGGTGTGTGGATGGTTACTGGGGGACAACTGGACGGGTGCTTCGAACAGGCGCCCTTTTCTTTTTTCATAAGTTTGTAAATATTTAACTTTTCTCTGTTTCTAGGAAAATGGAGAGTTCCGTTTTCTTTCGTCGGGGTGCTTGATTGTATCAAGTTTGTTGTGAATTCCTAGCTCTGGTGTGCCTCCTGTGCGGTGGAAATTGCGGGGGTTGAAACGGAGTGGAGAACATGGCGCTTATAGAAAAACTTCAAAAGGAAAAAAAGTAATGATAAACAATGTAGAAAAAATACTGTAGATTGTAGGTTTCAAATTCGAATAAGTGATTTTTTTTAAATATTTTAATTTACATGTTTGACTATTTTTTTGTTTTAAAAATAAAATTGAGAAAATATAAAAAAGCATTAGCACGCTATTTTTTTTTTTTTAATGCAGCTCATTGGTGTGAATTTTCAGATTCAATTATCACAAAGAGGTGTACCGGACTTCTAATAGAAAAAAATTACACCTTTTTTTTAATTAACTGTGTACTGGAAGGTTGGGGCTAGATTAATACATCGATATATATAAAATATTTAGAATTAGTTCACAAATGGTTCCATGGTCTAGCGGTTAGGACATTAGACTCTGAATCTAGTAACCCGAGTTCAAGTCTCGGTGGAACCTTCTTTTGTTTTATAATTATATATTTTTTAACACTTTACAACTTCACCACCCGTTATTAGCACTTATTTTTTTTTCCACAAAATCTCTCTCGCCAGTGACCACAACTTCCCCTCTCCAAACCTTTCATCCTTAGCCTAGGCTCTGAGCTTAACAATGGCTATATCTCTTCTTTCGCTAACTCCTCTTTCCCCAATTTGCCCCTCCCGTTGCTATTCTCCTTCGCGTTTTCCTGCCAGAACACAGCTAAATAGACAAAGATTCTTCATTTGCTCTTCTCTTGAGACCTCCTCGGTTGTGACTAAAGAGGAGGAGGTGAAAGAAGAGGCAAGCGGTCCAAATATGGAAGACCCTGGTTTCAGGTAATTGTTATTATCTTGTTTCAGTCTAATCTTACATGTGACATGTGAGAACTACAAACACTTACCCCAATTGGGAACTGAAATCTCTCAATGGTAAATGCAGCACAGTATTAATTTCTGTCACATTACTATATTTTGATATACTCCATTTACTTTTGTATTCCTTTTAAAATTTTGGAATTAACTGTGTGAGAGCGAGTTACCCTTAGTTATTTTCATGAATTCTCAGACAAGCAAAATCTATAAATGGAAAGATAGTTCATAAAAAAAATGTTGAATAAAATACACAAATGGTCCATATAATATCACATACTCACCCAAATTGGTCCCTAAACTTTTCTACTTGTAACTTTTATATGTATATTTTTTTATTAACAAAATTTTGTTTGTGTATTAGTTAATTTTGGATGTGGAATTGGATTTATTCTGACTTGGTACCTAGGTACCAGATTGCCTCAAATACTGGCATCTCATTACCAATGTGACACTGGGCTCTCTTCGGTTCCAGCCAGTATCACACTTATGTAATGCAAATTTACAAGCAATCCCACTGAGAAAATTAGACAGTTCAATCTGCTTGACTGCCTTTTTATTTCTGTGTCTCAAAGTCTCTTATATCCTTTGGCTTCTCTTTTTCATTATTTTCTGTACACCTCTGCATTTCCATCCAACCCTTGGCTGTCTCATTCTCCTTCCTGGACTGTGCTGCGATAGTAAATTGCTTTATATGATAGGCAATAATCATATTAATATCTATGGATTTTGCATTGCTGTCTGTTATTTAAATAAAAAATATTGTGTTTAATCCAATTGCTTTTAACAAACTTAGTGTGTTATTATGTTTTGAAAATGACTTTTGATTCATAATGGATGGTATTGAGATTATATACGGTATGAAATAATTACAGGGCATTTGAGAGGAAAATCTTCAGTTTGGGATGAAAATAGTTCTTGTGGAATAACACTTCTTTGTCATCATTTCCATAGAGGTGTATATTTGGAATATTTACTTAAAAGTCTGGATTTTTATGTCACCAATAACAAAAACAAAATACAGCAAAATCTCGTTCCTGGCAATTGCATAAATGGAATAGGATTCACTGAAATCAACTATTTCTGTATATCTCAAATGGCAAAAGCCAGACACACCAACAATGAAAGAATTTAACACCACCACCAACACCCCCCCCAAATAAATAAATAACTGGCAGTGTAAATGGAATTTGATGTATATTAGAAACAATATCTACCAGAATATGAAATTGATCATACTCAAGGATTCATTTATGTGACTTACTCTAATAGCAACAAGGTACTGAAATGGTATATTATCTATAATAGGGGATGTAAAGCTTGTGGAAAAGAGGAGATAGAGAGTGGTTGCAATGGAGAGGGGAGGATACAAGGAGGCATAGCAACAGTGCCTGGATTCGGTTGGTGGCCCATAAAAGCCTACCGGCCATGCCCTGGCTTTGTGTCATCCGGTGGCCGGTACCGGCGCCAGGGGCAAACCATGGATGAGGTTGTTTCTGGGAGTTCTAGAAAAGCCACTTCAAAGGACAAATAAGGATGGAATAGATGTAAGTTATATGAAACTATGAGTGAGGCTATGGTACTATGCATAGCGCAGATTGGTCCGTACTACTGATCAATATTTTTGTCTCCAAACTCCAAATAGTCAATCTACACTGTTCAAGGTGATCTCCATATGGAAATGTACTTGCAGGCTAAATTTTTTACTATTTATTAAGATAGGTGAAAATCACTATTTTTTTAATGGTCTAGAATCTTTAGATCAAGTGTACCTATCTAAAAAAATAGTAAAAAAAATCTAAAAAATGTAAATTTGATTTACAAGTACATTTTTGTTATGGAGATCATGTTGAATGGTATAGATCGATTGTTTGGACTTTGAAAATGAAGATACTGGTATGTAGTACAAACCATTATGAGCTATGCATAATACCATAGCCTCCAACAACCAAGCCTTTAGTCCCAAATAAGTTGGGTTAGGCTAGAAATGAAACCCACTAGTACCATACCCTCCTCCATGAAACTATATTTATTTATTTTTTAAGTTAAAAAAAAAAAAGCAGAAATCACTTTTACGGTTTTACCACATAACCTTGCCAATATCCACAACCCATCTAATATACTGTTTCCACACTTACTACAAGTCTTTAGGTTGTCTTGAATATGAAATAATGTACGTGTTGCTGCGAGAATTTTTTATTTATCAAATATATTATAGGGAAAGAGAAGAGTACCTTGAAATTTCCATGCAAAAACTTCACCGATCCAAAACTTTTTTTTTTTTTTTGTTTAGTTGCCTTGGATCCTCTAGGACCTCCATCCTGTGGAGAAAAACATAGTTTGGAGTCGGAAAGAAAGTACTACAGAATCCAAAGCAACTGGGAAAAAAAAATTGCTTTGGATCGGTAAAAAAAGTTTCCGATCCAAAGTTTGGATCTGGAAAAATTCCACCGATCCTTATATGTATCGAAAAACTAAGGTTCTCTTTCTTTTTCCCTCTATTATGTTATAATATTTTCTATAAATGAAATTCTATTGCTGGTGTTTCCTCTTCTGTGTATTGCTTTGAACATATATCAAATGCACTGCTTTTTTTATTTGGACTAGTATTTGGATCCCAAGTTTTTCTCCCTTTTTGGGATTAATTTCAAGATATTTCCATATTTTTTTCAGTGAGTCTCTGAATAAGGGTTTGTTCAAATGGGATTTTCTTGTTTAGTTTTACCAATTAAGTCAGATCTGTCATGTTCCTAGCAGGGGTTGCTGATATGACATGTGAATTTGTGGGTCCCACAGGGAGAAACCATTAGATGGAACTTGGGGTGGAATCTGTATCCTCCCAGGTACTTGATTCAAGCAAATTACAAACGGACAGCCCAGATTAATTCCAGCCAGGCCAAAGTCAATCAAGTGCCTATAGAAGCTGTAGGGGGTCCGTTTTGAGATTCGTGCCAAGTTAAATGAACTATTTGGACCGTCCGTGTGTAATTTGCTTGAGTCAGTACACCCCCGGGGTGATCCAAACTGTTTGAATGGTTGTAAATGTCTGTAATTTGCTTGAGTCAGGTAGCATATGTGACATATCTAACTATTGCCTATATACATTTACAATGTTTAACTTACCTGGTATGTGACTTATCTAATTATTGCCTATGTAACCTTCGATTTTGTTATGGGTTTGTTTCATTGACAGATAGCATATATATTCCCCTTAATGCTATTAGAAGGTACTACTACAAAGTGCAAATATGTGTTATTCGATAATTTTCTTCCAATAATTCTTCACTTTTTCTAATTCATGGTCTTTTTGATGCAGGTGAAGCAATGATTCTTAGACATGGAAAGGACAGAGTTACCCTAATATAGCGTTGCTTTACTCCCATAGTTGTAGAAAGAATACAATTAGCTTAATTCATTCAGCGCTAATAGATGTACATTTTGTGTGTGTTGATTTTCTTTAAAAGATGCTGCAGATTTGTGCCTTCATCAAGATCCAGTATGTAAGTTACTGTTCCTTTAAACTGTAACTAAAGCCAACAGTTCAGTGTTCTTTTTCCTTTAAATATTTCATGATTTTGGGTGAATTTTAAGGGTTCCTATAGTGTAAATGTCATCCTTTCTTGTTGTTTTTTCACACGTTTGCAATATTAAGCAAAGATGCAATATCCACCATGAGTGCTTTGTCCAAAATTTGCAAATTTGCCAGACAAAGAATATTAAAATGAGATTATTTTAACAAATTAGCATGGATAATTCCGGCTAGATATCCGACATGGAAAAACATGTAGGCTAATTGACGAACCAAAAGTAGTTAAGTGCACATCTTTCAAACGAATCTGCCACCACAGAAGATATGTTAGCTTTCTTCCAAAATCTCTTCCATCTTGAAATAATTTTAGATTGAATTCTTCAGCTTGCATCAACATTTTCTAGCTTTTGTACAAGTTGTTTATAGCTGCAAGTTCTTTGGCAATTTAATTTTAAAATTTAATCGGATGGATTTCAAATAGCGCATTCAAATCCGCTAAAACTATTTTACTAATAAGTGATGTATTTACATGTGAAATTTATATATTCTCGAATTAATTGTGTACAAGGTCAAACATTAAAAAAAAGTGTATAAATTAATTTTAATGCGATTATATTTTTTGTCAAATTTTTTAAAAATCTGACTTTATACCAACTTAATAATTTATAAATTTTGCATGTAAGCATATAACTCACAAAGTAGGTTTCAGCAGTGTGAATTAGAACTCAATTTGATAGTTTTTTTAAGTTAAGTTTACTAAGCAGCTTGATGAGCTTAACAACACGGTCAACACCCTAGTTCTACTCTATTTTATTTACTACTTTCGTATTACTTTCAAATTTCTGGAATTAATTGTCTGAGAGTTACAGGTGTCAACAAATACAATACAAGTCAGCCAAAAGCATTTTTATACCTGCATTCGTATAATAAAAAAAAATTAACCTATCCGATAAGCAAACAAAAAAAGCCTAACCCTTCTCTCTTTTTTTTAATACGGTACGGATTAAATAAACGGATAAAAAATGTGCTATTCACATTATAATATATGCTTTTGACTTTTGATAAAATATTTTTAATTTATATTATAAAAATTTGATAAAGGACAAAATTTTATCCTAATGTGTATCATCTTTATATAAATATATATCTATATATATAATTTTATTTTTAATAATTATCCTACAAGATAATATATAAAAAAATAGTTTTTAAGTTGTACCTTCACCCGTTATACTAATTGAAAATGCTTTAAGCTTACTTTATCTAGGGCTGGCAAAAAAATTCGAGGTTCGTAATTCAATTCGGGTTTGATTCGAGTTTAATTCGATTCGAAATAGGTTTGAATTGAAACGAACCAAACCAGGTTCGGTTCGGAATTAATTCAAACCAAACTCAAATCTAGCCTGGTTCAATCGAAATAGGTTCGTAATTTTTTTGTGGTTCGAATCTCATAAAATCATCAGCCATCCATTTACCTGATGAAATTAAAATCCAAGATAGAGAGTCATAATTTAACTTAATCGACACTCTCTTGCTCTCAAATCTAACCTAATTCTTTCTCCACCTCTCCCTAACTCACTCTCCCTCTAGCTCTAAAATCTAGTCGACGCTCTCGGCGACTAACTGTCTCTCCGGCTGTCACTCCTCTCTCCGGCCTAGATGACCATCTCTCCTCTCTCTTCGGTTGTCTCTCATAGTTCATACCAGAAAAGCCGTCTCTGATCTATTGTTTCATGAATAATTTTTCAACTTAAAAATACTCATTTCATAGTTCTTACCGGTAAAAGAAAGCCATGTGAATTTTGTCTCGCAAGAAAAAATTAATGTATAAACTACCGGTATAACTAGGGCTGCTAAAAAATAATTTTGTTCGTGGTTCGATTCGGGTTCGATTCAAAAAATATGTAGTTCGCAATTAATTCGATTCGAAATGGGTTCGGTTCAAAATTAATTCAAACCAAATCCAAACCTAAGGTAAGTTCGGTTCGGTTCGGTTTGTTGCCACCCCTAACCTTATCTGGTACAGATCCCATAAATAGATAAAAGAATACCATTGACATCCCCAGTGAGAGTGAGCTGATCCTTAATTTTTTTTTTATTTTTTTCACGTACTCGCAGGCAAGCAAAAGCTAAAATGGAAAGATAGTGTATATAAAGAAAATGTCTAGTGTTGTTAAATTAATGAAGAACAAAATACACGAATGGTCCCTATAATATCAACTCCTCACCGAATGATCCCTATAATATCAACTCCTCACCCAAATTGGTCCCTAAACTTTTCTACTAGTAAACTTTGTGTGCATAATTTTCTATGCAAAATTTGATTTAGTATAATAGTCAGCTTTGGATATGTAATTGGAATTAGTCCTAGTAGGTACCAACTACCAACGATACCTGATTGCCGCAAATGCTGGCGTCTTATTGCAAACGTTCGCTATCTTGTATTGCAACCCGTGTCACACTTGTGACTCGTGCAATGCAAATTTACAAACGACCCTCCTAAGAAATTAAAGAGTTCAATCTGCTTGACAGGCATTTATCTCTGTTTGAATGGTAGGACGGCTGTTTTGAATAATTACAAATAGTAAAAGGACCAATATGAAAAATGAATGTACATTTACAAATTTTTTACAAAACCACTAATATTAAAAGCGCAACTCCGCTATTTATGTACACCAGTAAAATCCTATTCCTATAGGAAAATCTTTGTTAATACATTGAGGGGAGGGCAACCACAACATGAATAACAAGCTCAATGAATGTCAGATTTGAAAATAATCGTAGCAGTATCAAAAAACAAAAACTTAGATGTGTGAGCTGCGTATATAAAATGGTACCACAGTAATATTGGTATCTCATATATCAGAAATTAAGATAAAAACTTGCAGAGAGAGACAGAAAAAGCTGCCTAAAAAGATAATATTTCGAGAAATTAAAACTGCCAATTGACTTGTTACCTTAATAATCTGATTGCAAGTGAATATAAAAGCCCATGTATTAAAAGCCTTAGGTACTATTAATGAGATAATGATATGACAAGAACTTTAGCACACAGATATTCACATCCAAACCCCCCAACTCACACAGAAAGCCTAACCTAATTTTTTGGGTAGCTAATTCAATAGCATTTTAAGCCCAGACTTTTGATCATTAGTCAATCTTGAAGGGAATTTGATATTAAACTTGATCCTGAGGTCGCCCCTTCTAGAAGGTTCTTTTGGAATCGGCATGCCTTCTTTCGGCACAACCTCCTTGGACCCAGGACTCACCACCGCATTAATAGGAATCGCCAGATTTCTACCATCAAGAGTAGTTAGCTGGACAGTACAGCCAGTCAATGCCTCCGCCAGCGAGATCTTCTGTGTCATAACCAGATCGTTGCCGTCACGTGTGAAAACATCGTGCGGCTTCTCATCTATGTAGAAGATGATGTCTGCAGGTATTACATTTGGTGCCTCATTGCCTTTCTCAGGAAAGGTTATTTTCGTCCCTTTTTTCCAGCCTGGCTTTATATCAATTGTTAGGATCTCCTCTACCTCTTTTATTCTCCTGTTATTGATAATGTTGAACAATTAGGCTACTTCTGAACAAACAACAATAAAAGAAAACGTGTTAGTTGACTTTCATCTTTCCCAGAATAATGTGTGCTATAATTGGAAAATTTACTTTAGCAATAAATATAACAAACAGAAAATTCTTTTTTTTTTAGCAATAAATATAGCAATAAATATTTACTTTAGCAACGAGATGTCATAATGACAACAGATGGAATTTCTCTAATTTAACATGCTTCTGTTAAATGCATCTTATAATTTGGGAATACTCTTATTCTTAAGATAAGACCATTGTTTATCTAATTTTAATGGATAAATTACCAGTTGAATAAACGACAATTGATAAATAATCTAACTGAAGGATAGATGTAATCAATGCCATCATCTTAAAACAGTCCAGGCAAATTCAAATATAATAACAATTAAAAAAAAAAAATTACCCAGTACTATCAGAAACCTCCCGAGAAATTTTCATCTTCTTGGTGGCACCCGTATATAGATCCACAAGACTAACAGCAAGCCTTTTTTCTATAGGAGCTGCCTTGTGGGCCCGTTGTGGGCCTGCATCCCCTCCAAAAGCTGTGCGAAGTAAATGATCTGAAAACATAGAACTTGGGTACCTAGACCCGCCACCACCCCCATCTCTCCCACTTCCCCTGCCAGAGAAACCAAATAACTCAGCGAATATGTCATCAGCATTTCTAGGGTTGAATTGGAAGCCTCCAGGGCCACCTCCACTGGAGAAGAAAGAGGATGGCCCACCAGGACCTGTAGGGGGAGCCTGGCCCTTAAGACCTTCTTCACCATATTGGTCATAGACCGTGCGTTTTTGGGTATCACTTAACACCTAAACATGGATTGGAAAAATTTATATCAGACAGTTAATAGGATAGATGAACTGTGCTATCATGCTTTGGGATGTAAAGTGCCCCTTTTACTTCCAGCTCATATCTTCATTTTCAAAGTTCAAACATTTGATCCAAAAAGTACAACATATTTTCCATATTAAACTGTGCTTCGAAGCCAAATTTTCATTTTTTGGAAATTGTTTTGCTATTTTTTATAATTTTTTAAAATCGCTGTTTTAATATGGTAAAAAAAAAGGAATACACAAATATGAGTAAAGCTAATATACACTTAAGTGTACCAATGAACCCATACACTTAACTCTAGGACCGTACGATTAGCTTTGAGATTTGTGTAGATTCTTTAAAAGTCGTGTAGCTTCTTTAAAAGTCGTGATACACGAATCTCAAAGCTAATCGTACGGTCCTAGAGTTAAGTGTATGGGTTCATTGGTACACTTAAGTGTATATTAGCTTTACTCCACAAATATAATGATGACAGTAGTGTGCTGGTAAAAAAAATGTTGATGGTAGTCAGCAAACCAATACCAGATAGGATTGTTGCATGTCGACAGAAAGAAATGGTTGCACAAATAGACGTGGCTTTAATAGTACAGGTCTGAAAAGAAAATTATACCTCAAATTGTGCAGCTGTCTGTGTTAGAACTCTGTAATTAAGATGAGTGACGAACTGTCAAAGTTGCCATTTTTTTAACACCTAAGTAAAGCTGACCTTTGAGTTTTTTTTTTTTTTAAATTAGTTCTAATGCATCAAATGACCACTTCATTATTCAGTAATACGAAAAGGATTAGTGTCAGAAAAGGAACCTGAATTTGCAAACTTATAGAATTTGGTCCCTCTAGAATTTTTTATTTATTTGCTACACAAAGTCTGTGATCCTGCTTTGCTGGCTGGTTCGCAGAGGATCGCAGATATTGGGTGCGAACACAAAAAAAGAGCTGTTCGTATTTTCAAAACTGTCGGATTTGGGTTTCTGTTCCAATTGAATCTCAATTTCATATTATCAAATAAAGAAGCGTCACATGACCTCTCAAGAATCCGTAGAGGAGCTAAATTCACTATTCATAATTGAAACTAGATAACAACATATTTCTTTGAGATATAAAAATCAGCTTATGGATCATGAGTGAAAAATGGAAATTAGTTAAAAATATCCATTACCATATTTTTCAATTGTGATTGTTGCGGTAGAACATGTACCAGACAAGTTGCACATATTAAGATCAACCTATGCTACTTCATAAGCTTAGAGGATCTAATGAATCTCTACTTGTCTAAAACGCATGGATAAGGATCAAAGGAAGACCTTTTTTTTATTTTGAGATTAAGGTTGTAAGGATACTAAGATACTCCAAAAACAAACAAACTGAATTTAATTTTCCACTGGCATTGGGTAACACCACACTCATATCGACCTAAACCAAGCGTCTGAATGTATGAACCCCAACTAAAAGAATAATAAGAATAAATTGAGCAGCCAAATCTATGCCTCAATTTTTAATTGGCCAATTGAGGTGATTAAAGAAGATAACTTTTAAAGGACAGGCCTATTTCAATCGAAAAGTAATAACTTCAGATTGAAGAGATCAAAACAGGTTGGGCAACCTATCTGCACTAAATCAGACCCAAAAAAACAAAAATTCACCTCATACGCCTCAGAGATCTGTTTGAATTTAGCCTCCGCCTCTTTCTTATTCGACGGATTCTTGTCAGGATGCCACTTCATCACCAGCTTCCTATACGACTTCTTCAAGTCTTCATCTTTCGCATTTCGATCGACTTGTAAAATTTTGTAGTAATCCAATCCCATGGCCTCCTCCTTCCTCTGCTTGCACGGCCAACCACTCTCGTGACTCGTCCTCTTTAGTCTGTACTTGAGCTACAATTCGCTGTTTCCTGTTGTGTCTGGCTCTCCTCTTCGTGCTCTTCGGTTTCGAGCGTTTCAGCTTGTTTCCTTTTTACTATGGCGCTTATTAAATTTTTCTGCTTTCTCTTTAATATATTTCCTGATATGAGGTTTCAGGGAATGAAATCTGCTCCTTTTCTTGAGAAAAGGACGACCCTCATATTCTCCAATTCGAACCGTTTAAAATCAATCAAACGGCTTCAATTATATCTGATTTGTTTTAATAAATTATATTGATGTAAAGAGAAAGGTAATTGAACCCGTTTGATCGATTTTAAACAATTCAGATTAGAAAATAGGAGGTTCCGCCTTTTCTCAAGAAAAGGAGAAGATTTGCTTCTGAGGTTTCAGTAAAAGATAGAGACGTGAACGAAAAGGCTGGGAGAATGGGACCCTTGCGTAAATGCACAACTTTCACTGATAAAGGATCCTTTCGGTGGGACCCATTAGTCAGTATCTAAGGGGTAGCTAGAAGCATAGAACTATGGAAGTTTCTAGAAGACAAAGGTGGTATTGGGTCGGATTCGTTTAATTTAATGGACACCTGATTATAGGCCAGGAGCAATGGGACCCACGGGCAGTGATTTGGGGGAGAGACCATAGCAACAAATCAGTAAGTGCAGGCAGAGATGAAGTTAATTAATTTGGACACGATCGATTTCAATATATTTATATTTTTTAATTTTATAGTATTAAAAATAATAAATTAAATTGGAAACATTATTATTTTTAAAATTAAAAATTAGGAATCGACTAACAGTCCTCCTAATTTAGTCTCCTATTTGTCCCCCGCACTAAAAGACAAAAAAAATAGTTAAAACGTACTAACTATTACTAAAAAGTAAGATTAATGCTATTTTATTAATAGTCAAAATGTATAGTATTCATAACTACGGATTTATAGTATTCATATTTATTATCAGAACCATTTGTTATATGTAAACACAAGTTGGAGGGGACCAGTAATGACCAGGGGGACCGCTGACGTATTGTGACAGTCTGGATTGGAGACTGCAATCGCTTGAAAGCGATATTTTCCAAGATTAGAGACCACTACAGCGAATCAATATATTATTCATATCTAAATAAAGAAATATTCATATCTAAACAATGAAGTATTCATACTGGCAATTACGAAATATTAATACATGTTTGAAATAATATACAATTCAAAATTCAAAGTCAAATTCATCTCTCACCCCACCTCTTCCAAGAAGTATTCATATCTAACATGAAATATGCATATCTAATAAATGAAATATTCGTATCTAACTAATAAAGTATTAATATGTGCCACTTTGATAACCTTCGCTGGGCTATCATGGACCCCTCCAATGGTGCATCACGCTCTCCCGCCCAGATCTCGATGGTGCACCACAGTCTCCTCGCCTGATCTCGTCGAATCTCGATGGTGCATCATGCTCTCCTCGTCGAATCTCGAAGGTGCACCATGCTATCCTCGCTAGATCTCGATGGTGCACTACACTCTACTCGTCGGATCTTGACGGTGCACCACGCCGAGAAAGAGACTCGGAGAAGGAAGTCGTGGAGAAGGAAAATTTGAAGTTCAGCGAGGGATTTTCAATTATAGTTAGCGGAGAACTATTAATGATTGCATTAATTAACTACCATAAACCATTAATCGGGAGACAGTATCTTTACTCTAAAAATTAATATGATCATAATAATTCATCATTGTGACTCATAAACGTAACGAATGATTATAACCCACTCAAGTTTGTTCGGGATGGTGAAGGAAGCTATTATTATTTAAACTTTGAGATTCGTGCAGAACATTTTTGAACGGTTGTGATTTTCCAAAAAAATCACGTAAAGTATACGATATCTCAGAGGAGCGTATTTTCCCTTGGAGGTCATAACGATTTATTACAGCTCACTCAATTCATTGCGGTAATAAATCTTAATACCATGCTACTTTTGAAAATTTTGAGAAAAAATAATGTCATCGATACAGTTTATTATGTTATAAAGATAAAGATAAAGAAAAGAAATTATAAAGAACATATAAAAAAAATATCAATATCTTTATTCATATATATTGTATGTATACTAACAAAGTCTTTATTTGCGGGTAACAAATAATAAATCATCTAAATTAATTACAATAATAAATGGGAAAATAAATTCTAATAATAGCATAGTATAATTTTAATAGTAATGGAATATTAAAAAAATAAATTGAGAATTAATATCAAGAGAGATAAATTGAATGGACTATCTACAATTATATATACAATACTCATTTTTGGATGTTCATTATATAAAAATATGTCTCATTGAAATGAATATTATGAATATAACTGTGTAAATTATTGAAAAGAAAAAAAAAAGAATATGTTTTTAAATCTTCTTCGGAGAAAAATAAATTATTGAAAGGGAATAAAATTACATATCGTATAAAATTAATATGAACAATATTGTACATCTTAAAATAAATGTAGATAAATTTATAACTTAATTCAGTTAAAATTTACCAATTAAAAGTATCAATTATTTAAATGATATTAACATAAAAGATATCAAAGTTATCTTGAATTTTGTAAAACTCTTGTGCTGATAATGTTTTATAAAATAAAGAAAAAAAAAAGATATAGAGAACATATAAAAAGATGTCAATATCTTTTTTCATATATTTTATATATGTACAATACAAGATTACAAAATTTCTATTTATAAGTCACAAATTGTAAATGAAAAACTATATAAATTAAGTACAATAACTAAATAGAGAAATAAATTCAAATAATAATGAAGTAATGAAGAAATGAGTTGAAGATTAATATTGAAGGTTACAAAATAAATAGACGATCCACAATTACATTAATAACATATTATTATTTAATATTATAAATACAAAAAATATTCTGCTGAGTTTAAAATCCCAACTTTCACCATCCGAACAGACACTAAATAGAGAATTTAAGGCTGTGCTCCAGAACATAGAGGGTAACGTTCTTTAAAAGAAAGGGAGGGGAGATGCGCTCAGATTGCTGCTACTCGTCTTGTTTACTCGCTCCAGAAACGAGGAGATCGGATCGGAGAGGAGAGGAGAGGAGAAGAGAGAAGGGGAGACGGCACCGTGGCAGGGAAAAATCAAACGTACAAAGCTGCGAAATTCGTACCTCCCGATTTAGAGTGTAGACGGAGTAACACGAGCACGTTCTCCTTCCTCTCCCGTTTCCTTCCTCTGTGCAACAGACTTATGGAGCACAGCCTAAGTCATTTGACCCTTTGGACATTGAATAGTATTAAATGAATATATAAAAAAAAAATAACAGAGGATTGAATTCCTTTCGGCGTTCGGCCCGGGACTTAATAATTGTGTGGATTTTGATCAGACCGTCCGATTTAAACATGAATATTATGTTACCTGAGATGATATGAATTCACGGCCGGACAGAGAAAGTAAATTACTAGATTAATCTTTTTTCTTATTTCTTTTATATGAATGACAACAAATTCTTTATTTTCCGAAAACTTTGCAAAATCTGTGAAGATTTTTTTAAGAACTCAAACTCTTGATTTTTGAACATTTTTTTTTAATTTCCAAACACGGAAATCATTATAAATAATTAATCATGATACGAGTTTCTCCCGAGATTTTTATTTTTACCCAAAAATACTATTATTTTAATTAAAATACCCAGCGATTCGCTGGATTTTTAAAAATACCCAGCCTGTGGATAAATTTCACGGGTGGGATTTTTTCAGTTCGCCCTGCAAATATTTTCCACAGGCGGGATTAAAGATCGGGCCAGTGGAAAATATCTACGGTCCGAACCCTTAAATCGGTACTAAAATTCTTCCTTCTCTGTCCCGCCTTTCTGTCTCCGTGAACCCCCTTCTCTGCCCCGTTTTCTTCTCTCCTCCTGGTCTCTCTCCGTGAAGCTTCACAGCAGCCGCCCTAAACAACTCTCCTCTCTCTTTTCCGTCTCACGGAGGCCCACCATCGGCACCACCTCCGTCCATCCCATTGTGGCTGAGTTTTGACGGGTCAAGAGGCGAGGCGAAGCCACTGCCATGGTAACGGCGGGACAGACCGGGAGTTCTTGCCTCTTTGTGATTCGCACTATAACGGGTAAATATTTGAAATACTTTTTAATTGATGAAGTGACATATACTTGTCTACATGCAAAAACTTCCAATAATGGGTCACCGGACTGCACAACTTGTGCGATCAGGCCTCTCAATGCCCCGTCATCACCCAATGCGATTCTGACATACCTTCCTGCACTGACCATTCAGGCCTGAATTTGTAATTTCCAACGATTCCTATTGTAGCCGCTCACTTCATAAATAAGCGATTGCAACTGCTCAAATGAGAAATTTTCATCAATCCAATATGTATTTACTGGAGGTTTGGAGTAACGTGCCCCATTCTGGTAAAAAATGAATTTCCCTCCAAAACGTATTGAAATTCCAATAGACATGATCAATAAACTACATTCGGAGAAGAAAATATTTTGTAAATTTACTGATTTCAAATGAACAGTAAATACATATATGCATAGTAATGAATAGTAAATGAACAGTAAAAACATATATGAACAGTAAATACGTATGTGCACAGTAAATTAACAGTATACGAACAGTAAATACGTATATGAACAGTACATACATACATCCACAGTAAATGAATAATAAACAACAATACATAAAAAAATCTGATTTAGCAGCTGAACAGTTCTCTTCCTCCTTCCTCTCTTTCTCCCTTTCTCTCTTTCAAAATGAAATGTGAGCTCTCTGCCTCTCTCTCTCTATTTATAATGAAAAAGTGCAAAAAAAAAGGGTCCGGCTCGTGGAATTTATCCACGGGGGGAGGGGGCAGTCGGCCCGTGGAATTTATCCACGGGGGGAGGGGGGAATTCGGCCCGTGAAATTTATCCACGGGCTGGGTATTTTTAAAATTCCATCGATTCGCTGGGTATTTTAATTAAAATAATATTATTTTTGGGTAAAAATAAAAATCACGGGAGTTTCTCTCTTCGTCTCCACCTTTGTCTCTCACCCTTTTTTAACAGTACAGTGAAAAGTTATAATAAAGAATGAAAAAAAGTAATTTTTTTTTTCTAAGAGGCTCACCTTTACCTATTTCAACTTTCAACAGGATTAATGGAAGAACTTTGCTCTTAATTGTTTTGAAAATAGTAAATAATGTGTTTGGATTGACTTGTATTTAAAATAGCACTACTATTTTAAGAACAATGCTATTCTAGACAATACGAACATATCCTAAGAGTTCGTTCCAAAAGGGGGTACACAGAGAGAGGGGCATGAAGAATCACTGTGCGGGGATGAGTCTCATCCCAGACTGTCCTTGTTTGACTGTTTCACCCACTCCAGAAAGAAGAACTGGACAGAGAGCAAAGGTGAACGAGCACTGTTTGGAGGTGAGGGAAGCTTATTGTTGTGTTGATTCTTTGTGACAATTTTCAATCACAAATCGAGGTGTAAGATCACTGTGCAGAGGTGAGTCTCACTCCTGATCTCTTCTCTTTCTCTTCCATTAATAAAGTTTCACTCTCAATTTGTAGAGCGCTAAGAGCTAGTGGCTATTTCACTAATCCAACAAATATATTCAATTAGCGATTGGAAAGATAGCTCAATTAAGTGAACCCCGTTTTTTTTAAACTCGACTTTTATAGTTCTTGAAGAGTAATCATGTACTAGTACTGTTCCAGCTTGTTAATTGTTAGTTGCTTTCAAACAATTTTTATAATTTCTAAATGATGATTAAAAAAAATATTTTTTTTGTAAGCCGCAAATTTGTAATAATGATTATGTTAGATATATAAGTAAATTGAACAACTAATAAGAAAAGAGAAATTAGTTGCAAAGAAAATAAATACAAATAATAACTTTATTTGTTCTCTTCACTTGAAATATTATTTCAAATATATAATCTAAATAATATTTTTATTAATTCAAATAACACCACATTAATACTATTCTTATATTCTTTCAAAAGTCAATTTTTTTCTTCCTATTCTCATGTACTAATTTTAATTGTTCTATTCAAGTACTAATTCTTACATGATGAAGAGAAAAACAGAGACATTTTAGTCATTTTAGTTACACAAGTAATTAATGTAATAAGAAAATATTTATGTTTAAGTTTGAACTGTTTGATTAAAATCTATACAAATATTAAAAATATTATATACATTCTATCTCGAATCAAATTAATTTAAATTATGATCTGACCGGTTCGGATCTAAACAGAAATACTATGTTACCTCATAGGATATGGACTCCTGGCTTTCAAGGGAACCAAATTCTCTGTTCCCTTGGAAGCAGGAATTTTCTATCTCTAAAGTCATTACATGTGAGTCTGAGGTGAATCCTCGATCAATTCATAAATTAAAAATGAACGGCTCCACATACAGTGATTGAGGAGGCAGAAAATTCCTACAACCAAAAGAGCAGAGCATTCGAATGGCTTTCAAGGTCGCCTATTTCGGGCTACTTGTGAAAATAAATTGCGCCGCAAGTCAAGTCAATTGTGCATGTGCAGACAAGATTGAATTTTTGTTTAGTCCAGCCATTTAAAAATCTCTTTCAAAGAAAATTTCATGCTTATGCTTATCTCGTGGTGCAGTCTAGAAAATGATATATTATATCATTTTTCTATTCTTATTGCTCTCCTTGCTCTCCTAACTACCCAAGTCTTCCGTAAATTGACCGAGGAATGTAAAATTTGTATCATATCCAATCACGCGTTGTATATATCGTGACCTAATCAACTTAATTTTAGCTTATTGTATATGATCAAAATAATGAAAATGATCATAACATACAAATTAATGGTCATAAAAACAAGTGAAATTTAGAAAAGAATATAAAAAGTTATATTTTTTTTTTTAGTTTGGAACTTGAATAATTATATGGGATAGAAATGACATAAATTGTTTTGGTCATGTATAGTCATGTTTGACTGCGTGTTATGTTGTGATTAAATTAATAAAAACAAAATCACAAAAACAACTTATACGGGATCAAACACACAATAGAAGTCAGTCATATAATATTTCTGCAAAAAAGGAATCAATTTAAAGTATCATAACATTTTACACTAAATTATACTTTAAAATTATATCTAATTAAGTACTTTATTGTCCAAGTCCTATACAATAAAATCATATAAATGAACACGACACAACACACAAATCACCGTGCATGACTGGTATATGTCCCGTGCCGTGCCATAGCTAGTCAAAGCATGAGCTTTTAACATCTTAATTTGGCCTCAACAATGTAAACAAAGCAGCAATGATTAATTTACACGCACCTGTTATTTTATGTAATTATTTATTTTTGGCATGTTGCACTTATAATTTTGGCAATTGCAGGTTAAAGAAATTTTTTTATATAATCATCTCTAGCTATATTTGTACCATCACATCTCAAAATAGCAAGGGATAACAAAATTAATATAACGAAGTTAAAACTTGTTGAATAACAAATGAAAGATTGACCTAAATCTACAACAAATCAATCAGCCATACACCCGAAAGAATTATTACATAAGTCAAAACTAGATAAAAAATAATAATAAGAAGGATTGATAAGAAAACCTAACAAGGAATCTGTTCAGTGAACCATCTCATCACTTTGATCGGTAACTTGATCAGACCCACCGCCAAATTTGCGATCCCCGCACAGCAGATCAAGCACGGGCAAATGCAACTCAAAAATGATCTGCATAAAATCGATTTCAAATCAAAAACCAGTTGAGATCTAAATCAGGAAAAGAAAAATCAATCAAATTTCTCTAAAGATTAACTTACCCGATCAGCCACACCACGGCTCCTACAAGAGATAATGCCAAGGCAACAATGGCAAAAGGCAACCCGATCAGAAAACCTAGCGGTCTACAGTCTCCCATTCTCTTTCTTCTCTTTTCTCTTCTTCTTCTTCCTCTCCTTTCTTTATTTCAAGTTTGAAGTTTTCGTATTTGCTGTGTCTTTTCTAATCTTTCTCCTCTGAATATAAAACTTATATAACAACGAAATAGAGATGGAACCGGTCAGATAGTTTAATTGTTTGATAAAAGGACGTAAATGCCCCTGAGATTTAGACGAAGGGATTTGAAATCAAGGGTAAATGCATAAATTCGCTTTCATAGCAGAGAATTGTGTCGACCCACATGCGTACTTCGCGTAGCGTAGTAACATAGAAGGTTCAATTCCTTGACTTAGTTAAATGCGCGTTTGTTGGTCTCTTGGTACTTGATTCTCTGTTGTCATTTCCCTGTAGTGATTTATGTAGCGAACTGTTTCACTGCTTCGGTCCACTAGTGTCCAGGCCTGCTTCATCATATTAAATGAGTTATGTAAAATCTAATTTAAGCCCATTTAAATTATAGACAGCCTAAAAGCCCAAATTAATGACCCAACTCAGAAACGAACAAAAGGCCCAAGTAACTTTGTTAAAACAATGTGTGTTTTCTTGTCATTTGCTCAAAAGACTTACATAATTAAGGAACCGTTCAAAAATAACAAAATTGTCTTATTTCGGTACAACTGACACATCTTTGCATATACGTGTTTGGTGACAAAGGATGCTTAAATTTGTAAGATAATATATAGAAGTAATATATGTGAATTTTGTATTAAAATTGTGTAAGATAATATATGTATAGTACAGTTGATGCTACAAAAGGTTCCTACTTTAAAAATCACATAAAATTAAAAGAAAAAAAAAAGCAACCGACGAGGAGATGGAGAAGATTATTTGGCGAAAAACAAAAACAAAAATAGACAGCGGTGCTAATTCCTCCTCAAGATTTAGAGGATCGAGATTTTCATATATAAAATCAAATTGGAGCAACTTTGACGTAGACTTTTTGAAAGATACGTATACAAAAAAATAACATCGTCTCCATTTTAAACCAAGCACAAGCGCTCTTAATTATATCTCTCCGTGACAATAAATGTGTGTGCTTTACGCATGATTGAAATAATTGTTATTTATTTATTTTTCTTTAAATTGAAGTAATGAATTGTGGAGACAGTTTTCTGAAGGTGTTATTAATTATGAGTTAGATATTTTATTTTTTTAATGGGAAATAATAAAATAAATTAAACCATACAAAATTGTACTCAATGGTGAGCAAGGGATGCAAAAATGTTTTACAACTGGAGGAAAACCAACTTGCTCCAGTACAAAGAACATAAAAAAAGGAATATTTGGAGTTGATACCAGACATAAGTGTCACCTTTAATTCTAATTGGTAAAACTTTGGTGTAAATTTAGAACGCAATTATTTTCTGTAAATTACTATAAGAATCTTTTAGTATATGCGACAATAAAAAAATATTATATATTGAAAATAAATTGACATAAATTATTATTTCCGAAGATATCACTATTAAAATATTAATGGACGGAAGTATCTATATAAGAATACTAATTGTTAAGCATTTTTACTCAAACAAATAAATACTAATAGATTCTTATACAATTTGCAATATATATCTTTGTTAATTTTGGTGTTAGTTTGTTATTCTCAACTTTTTGTAACTAAGAAATTACATAAAAGTATTGCAATTAATGGGGGTGTGTGAGTGTATTTGGGGGTGAGATACACACACGCGCACACACACATGTGATAGTTTGAAAGGTTGTTAGGAACAATGATCTCGAAAATACAATGACAACCCATTTAGGTGACACCCATACTATTATTAGTTTATTACACTCGCCTTAAGAAATATAATTATATAATTTTAAAAATAAACCACTAAATATTAAAGAGAACTAGCTAAATATATATTTTTTAAATGTTACGAGTTACAATGTTTAAATAAATAACACAAAACCACACATAATTTTTTTACGACTATACGTTAAATACAACTAATTTATTGGAAATATACAACCTATGTGTTTACAGAAGAAATATATTAAAGCCAATTAGCTACTATCACATTCAAGATAAATGTAAAGTTCTGTGCAGAAGATTGCAAGTTTGAATAATAATTGAACAATTTGACCTTCAATTTTTAATAAAAAAATTGGATGTAAAAGAAAAAAAATAGAGATGGACAACTATCATGTCATAATAATAATAATAATAATAATAATAATAATAATAATAATAATAATAATAATAATAATAATAATAATAATAATAATAATAATAATAATAATAATAATAATAAAGAAGAAGAAAGAAAGAAAAAGAATATACGAATGAAACAAACCAACAAGAAAAAAAAAATGAGCTTTTTATTTTGACCACATATTAAATACAGAAAATCTTGTTCAAGCACAGTACACTGTAAGCATAGAAGAAGAAAAAAACAGATAAGGGAGGGGGAGGACTGATCCGGAGCACGTGCTATTGCCAAAGAGTGAGCAACAAAGAAATGGTGGATAAAACCCCTAAATTTTTTGATTTCTTGAGGACTCAAAATCACTTATCTTACAAAGAAATGTATAAAAAAGAAGAAATTTTAGTTATATATAAAAAAATAACTATTCAGGAGAAGAGGTGAGCAGCAATATGGAATATTAGATATAATTGAATTTGACCAAAATTAGACAAGAGTTAGCAGCCAAGAAAAAAACTAATTAAGTATCAGGGCATGTTCGAAATTTACTGTTCACGTGAAGAAAACAAAAGCCATTCAAATTACTCAAATTGAAAATTTTTTTTCCCATGTGAATGCTAAAAATTAGTTCAAAATTTTTGCAATTTCATTCTCATTTCTATTTTTCTCCGTCAGCCGAATACGTCCTCAAAGACGTTGTACTTTCTAAGATTAATTAATTGATAACTGTAGGTGTACTGGTACGAGGAATAAATGGGGAATAGTTAAATTTTCAACCTTATGCTCTCTGTTGTAAACAAAACATGTTGGATGGTACAGTTTGTAATAGGGTTACGCAAATAATGACTGGAACCTGACCCGCATCCATGCTGGCATGGGGTAGGTGATAGAAACAATAAAATTGTATCGTGTTTGTAATTAGAACACCAACAATACAGAATTCATTAAATCTAAAATAAAACAACAAATGTAATTTAAATTTTACAATTTTTGAATAACGACATCGTTTTATTTTTTTTATTTTTTTTAAAGTTAGTAATTTTAAGTGTTAACTAATAATTTCATTAATAAAAAAAAATTACAACAAGCTAAATGACTCTAAACTTAAATATTTCACTATTTTATTCTCACAAAATCCTTCAAACTACTCTAAATAACTCTAATCTCACTTATATATACACTTATAATTATCTTATTACCTTTTTTTATCGCTCTCTACGATCAGATTTGTTTTTTTTACTGCCGCTGCACTTTGACGAGCGGATCTACTCACCCGTACTCCGATCGAGATATCGTAGAGACTCAATGCTCCGAACTCCGATAATACCGCACTCTTAGCTCTGATCAGTTCTGGTTCCTTCCCTCTCTCATTCTCCTCCTCTCAAGGTAAAGGCGAGAGAGAGAGAGAAGGCACTTTATCGAAAGAGAAGCCTAAAATGAGTGACAGATGATTGAATTAAAAGTAGAGATGTGGAGATCGAAGGAAAGGAGGCGGCGGCCGTCTAGGGTTTGAATCGCCTAGGGGCTCTCTTTTTTCGCTCTTTCTTTTCTTGGATGATTGCACAGATTTTCATGAGTGTTTGATGACATTGTTAAGCGGAAGCATATATAAATACTAATTATCAATAGTTTTCCTCATATGCGATCATGAAAACTTTAGGTATTTTTTTTATTTCTCTATTTAATTTTATGAACGAAGTTTTTCAAGATATTGTGCATCCAAATAAGAGAAGAATAATTTAATAACTCTGAGGTAATCTTTGGAATAAGTATTTTATAAATAACAATTTGATTTTTTTTTATTAAAAATTCAGATGTCTTTTCATTAATTATGTAAATAAAATCAGTGCATAATAATAAAATAAAAACTAACAACAAGCACCTGTAATCTAAACTTAGTAACCACTACTAAGATATTCAAAAGAAAATAATAATAAGTGGCTACAGAAAATATAAGAAAAAAGGGAGCAAAAAATCAAAGTGAGACTAGAAGAGAGAAGTCAAATATGTTCCATGCTTGTTGCTCGTCACTTAATACCAGCGTCACCTCTCATCTTTTCGTACTGAGTCTCAAAATTTTTGAGAGCATTTATATTTAATTTTTTATTTTAGCTTCTAATTCAGCATGGCAATTTCTTTTTAAGAAATCACTTTCTAATTTTTACATTGGTAAAATTATAATTTTTAATTCACATGCAGATAGTTATTTGCTAATTCTGCATTGGACTTTCAATTCTAATTTTCATCCAACGTGATAATTTTTAATTAATTTTAGAAATGAATACACTCTTAGTTAATTTTTATTATTTTTATGACAGTTGTGTTGTACTAAAGGCGCACCTCTAATTGACCAAAAACTGAAAATAAATTGCAATTGAAAGTAAATAGATGAGTTTAGAGAAATTTGACACGTGGGATGTTAACGGAGTTCGGCAAAACAAAGGCCTACGTCTCCGGGGCTTCGCAACCTTGAGTGGTGCGCCTTTCTATTATCCAATACGAAATGATTACAACTTGTGAACCGTTGAGCCCTTACACACCAAGCGGGAAGTCAAACGGCCAACTCAAAGAGATGAGAACAAGGTCTCGATTGTCTAGAACACAAGAGAAACACTCAATAGATCACTCTAACCTAATCTAGATCAAGATTAGTGAAGTAGGTTTGAGGTTGCTTGAGGGATTTTGAAGTTTTAAGCTCTCACAACAATGGAGTAGGCTAAGCTCTCAGAAAATCACTTTTGAAATGATTAGGGTCGGCTGAGATAATTTGAAAGTGATCCTTTCAGTCTATTTATAGTGACAGCTCAAAAATGAGCTGTTTGACATAAAACGTTACCAACGTTTTATTAAACGTTACAATGTTTTATTCAAATGCGATTTTAGGGTTTTAAATCTCTGACAGCTTAGTAAAACGTTACCAACAATTAGACATATTCAAACAATTAGACAATTAGACATATTCATCCAATCCAAGCAATTCAATACAACTTGTCAAGGCTCCAAGATATCCAATTAGACATATTCAAACAATTTTGCAATTTTGCAATATAGCCCCTAACAAGTTATCAAGTCATACACCACATTTAAAACATCTCCATCTCATACATATCCATACCAAATTCCAAATAACACAATTCAAGCAATTCATGCAATTTAACTAAATTAAACTAGTTCAAAACAATACTTCACCAATTAAACAATTTAAATTAAACATGCAACAAACAATTCATGCAATCAACAAACAATTAAATTAGCAAGTTTTTAATTGTTTTTGAAATTGTGCAGTCTACTCGTCATTCATGGGGTCGTTTGGTGCGTCGGCCACTTCTTCTTCTCCATCACCTTCCTCTTCGTCATCTTCTAGGTCCTCCTCCTCAACTAGATTCTCACGTGCTCGTGCCGGGCTTCCCGAGGGACCATATTGCTTGATAAAGCGATTCGAGAGACTGGATTGTGCTTTATCAAGCACATTGAGAGCTCAAGCATGTGCTCGCAGTTGTTTCCTTATCTTCATTTGCCCCCTTTCCAGATTATCGAACCTCGTTAGCGTTGCTTGATGATTTTGTTGAATCGCAAGACTTTGAGCATGCATTTGTTGGCATAACCACAACATTTGTGCTTCTTGGCCTTGTGGAGGAACAAACTCACCCGCTTGTGGCATGTATTATGGTTGAGGTTGAGGTTGAGGTTGAGCCGGTGCCACTTCTTCTTCCGGATCCCAATATTGATTGGGTAGGGCTTCCGGATGGTTTAACCATTGGTTGATGGCTCTTACATCGGGTTCATAGCGCCTCAGACCTGATTCTGAATGACCATGGACCCACCCGATTCTTGTCAAGTGGTCAACCAAATTGGTCGGGAAGGATACTTCTGCATCTTCAAGTAATTGGATATTGTTGAGGCGGATGATTTTATGAATGAGATGGGCATAAGGCAGAGAGTGGTTCGTAGTTGAAAATGCACCATTAATGTGACGAAGAAAGAAGTAGGGTATGTTGATCCTTTTTCCATCAATTTGAATGAGATGACGAAGAAAGTACATGGGTCCCCACTCAAGATTGGTTTTGATTGTGGCTTTGGGCATGAGGATGTTGTTGATGAAGATAAAAAGCAACCGATGTAGAGACGGAATGTGAGAAACATAGATTGAAGACCCGAATATGTAGTTTCGGTCAAACCATTTCTTATAATCATTTGAGGTTCCATC
>JARJHM010001094.1:0-73530 GCA_033356055.1 Carex pumila | reverse complement strand
TTTCAAAAGCGTTTGCGTTTGTAAACGTTTTACATTGATCTGAAACAATAAACTGATCAAAAGAGAAACATTTTTACAGCGTTATAACGTTATACAAACGTTGTAACGTTTTATAAACGTTATAACGTTTATACAACGTTGCAACGCTTATAAATCGTTGTAACGTTTATAAATCGTTATAACGTTTCAAGGAGATTTAAACTTCAAATAACTTCTATTTTGATCAAGTTTTTATAGGTTAAAACGTTGTGACGTTTTATAAAACGTTGGTAACGTTTTACTAAGCTGTCAGAGATTTAAAACCCTAAAATCGCATTTGAATAAAACGTTGTAACGTTTAATAAAACGTTGGTAACGTTTTATGTCAAACAGCTCATTTTTGAGCTGCCACTATAAATAGACTGAAGGGATCACTTTTAGATCCATCTCAGCCGACCCTAATCATTTTAAAAGCGATTTTCTGAGAGCTTAGCCTACTCCATTGTTGTGAGAGCTTAAAAACTTCAAAATCCCTCAAGCAACCTCAAACCTACTTCACTAATCTTGATCTAGATTAGGTTAGAGTAATCTATTGAGTGTTTCTCTTGTGTTCTAGACAATTGAGACCTTGTTCTCATCTCTTTGAGTTGGCCGTTTGACTTCCCGCTTGGTGTGTAAGGGCTCAACGGTTCACAAGTTGTAATCCTTTCGTATTGGGTAATAGAAAGGCGCACCACTCAAGGTTGCGAAGCCCCGGAGACGTAGGCCTTTGTTTTGCCGAACTCCGTTAACATCCCGCGTGTCAAATTTCTCTAAACTCATCTATTTAATTTCAATTGCAATTTAATTTCAGTTTTTGAGCAATTAGAGGTGCCCCTAAGTGCAACAGCAATGAGTTTGAAAAACGAATGAATTAGAAAGGGCTTCCTATTGTTATGGTAAGATCTAATGCATCTTTCTATTATATTATTGCATCTAACTATCACATACAATTTCTATTTTTTTTTTCTCATTAGTGGTCTATTGGTATAGTGAAGCAAGGTAAAAACATATTAAGCAAAATTTATAATTGCTAATTGAGTGAGGCTATGGTATTATACATACTGTGGATTGATTTGTGCTATATATTTATATCTTCGTTTTTAAATTTTAAATAGTTAATCTGAACCGTTCAACATAATTTATATATGAAAAATATATTTGCATACTAAATTTTTCATTTTTCAGATTTTTTTTCCTTATTTTTTAGAGTAGGTAAAAAATCATTACTTTTGATTGGCCTAAATTTTTTTAAATAAAGTAATTTTCTATCCATCTAGAAAGATAGTAAAATGAAGACAGTAAACATATAAAATTTGATTTACAAAGCACATTTTCACAAAGAGATTACGTTGAACGGTTTAATCAATTATTTAAATCTTCAAATATAAAGATATTAATTGACAGAACAAACCAGTTCTCACCGTACTTATGCCGCAGCCTCACTCTTACTAATTTTATACATTAACATATTTCCTCTATTATTTATTACTTTAGTTAGATCAGTAAAATACTAAACTAAGAGTACTGAAATAGGCGTAATTGATTTTTAGGTTACTTTTCTTCCCGATTTTTTTTAATATCCATCATTAAATAAAAAAAAATTTCACGCACTCGGACTAGGAGTGATAACGAGCTGGCTCATCACAAGTTGGACCTAGTTTGAACTCATCACGAGTTAACTTGTCCGAGTTACGAGTGAGCTGACTTTAGAGATCCGTGCTAAAATCTCAGCTTGAAATTGTCACGAGCTAGCTCGCAAGCTAACAAGCCGGCTTGCTGGGCCTGGTTGGATCATATTTTAAGAAAAAAAAAATTCTACAAATTTTTTGGACCAAGGTGGACCGAGCTGTAGTATAAAATGCATACAAATTCATACAGATTCACAAATTGATGTCTAGCTAAGTTAGACTCTATCTTGAACTCGTTAATTCTGAATCAAGCTATTAGCGAGCTGGCTCGTTAATAGCTCGGTCCAATAATAAATGAGCTATTAGCGAGCAAATTAGATGCGAGTCACGGCCGAGTCACAAGTTATGAGCTTTTTTGCCACCCCTAACTCAGACAAAATATGAAATTCCAAAAAAAAAAAAAAATCCAAAATCATTGTACACTTAAACCAAGTCCGAATCTGCTGCAATCCGATACCAGTGAACAATGATCATGAAACCTCTATAATTCAAATACAGCCGTCAAATTATTTTGAGATGTGTGTACGAAAAAAAACCAACTGTTTTGAGATGAGTTTTTTAAAAAATTCAACGTCTAGATTCAAAATTGCAGAAATTTCAGCATACGAATTCAGAATTGCATCAGATTTATTTTCCTTAAAACCTAACCCTTCCCTTTCATCTAACGGCAGCGATCTTCTCGCGCACTCGGAAACCAAGCGGGGCGGGCTGCTCTCTTTCTGTTGTCGCTCGCCTCTTTATAATAGTGTAACAAAATGCGGTCTATGCGGCCGCATAAAATCTGCATAATATCTGCATTCCGCATATTGGATCCGCATAACTTTACCCGATAATTGGATTTCCCTAATCGCTTCTCTCCGTCTCTCGCTCTCCTGTCTCCTCTCTCCACCCAGCGCCACCAAAAATCCAAAACAGATCGCTCTCCAGCCCTCCGTCTCTCACTCTCCTCCAAAACAGACCACTCTCTCCTCCGCCGGCTCCTCTTCACTCTCCACTGATTGCCTCTCTCCTCCGCCTATTCACCCATTGGCGCCTCTCCTTCCATCCTAGTGAGTTCTGATCAATAGTGTCAGGAAGCCGAAACGTGAGTGTGTTTTCTTTCTTTCTGCACTTCTAAAGCATTTCTTAAATCAAAACCTAAAAAACCAATCCATCTACCTAGGCCGAAATCAAATAGGCTTGCTTCTGGACTTAGAAAGAATTTTGTTGATAAATTAGTCACTAAATTGGTAACTAAATTTTGTTGATGTAGTCACTAGTCACTGCCTCTGGTTCTGATAATTGGTAATAGCCACTGTATAATGTCACTGATTAGTGATTAGTGATTATGCTTGTATTATGCTAATGCCACTGATTAGTGATTACTATGCTGTCAAAAATTGTTGTTTCCAATAGTTTGTACTATGCTGATAGAAACGTATGGTCCTTTGTATTCTGTTGTATTCTTATGTTGTGACATTTATGTTTATATTCCTATAATTCCTGTTGGGAGATTATGCATACAAATTATATATGATTCTTATTTTAAAATCCGCATATATAAGTCCGCATAGAAATCCGCATATGCGGCCGTATACCGTATATGCGGCATGTAGTACCCTTCCGCATACCGCATGAAAACCGCATTTTATAACACTGATCACCGGTACTCCCTCTCGCTCCTTTCCCTCCCTCATCCCATCAGCCCCTTCATAGGCTTCTTCCTCCGAACCAGAGTTGTCGGAGGACGAGGCGTAGGCGGTGGCAGCTGCGGAGACTAGGGCTTCTGAGACCAAACCCAATATGTGTACTTTACAGAGGAAACTAATTGTCTTATGGAGCTAGGAATACTTTCACAATCACAACAACTTTGTTTGTACCAGTCAGTGTGTACTTGTATTAAGAGTCTAACTAGCTGCCAACTTGGTAAAACAAATTGCTGAATACTTTTGTGTCACCATTTTAGTTAAGGAAAAGAAAGGAGGTTTCAGACAATGAAGTCTAACAACTGTAACTTTTGCTATTTGCCTTATTCTATTTCCATGTTCAATTGCCTTTTCCTCAAAAAAAAATTTTGGACAAAGCTACATGGCTTTTTCCTAAATTGAGATGATTTATGCATTAGCAAATTTTGAAAATGTTTTTCTGAAATTGGGAGAATTTTGGCCCATTTAGCCTGAATTGACTATAATCAAGCAAATAGTCAGCATTTGGGTCATGCAACTACACACTTGCAAGTTAGTGTGTAATGCATTGTTACTATTGTTTGAATTATGAAGATAATTGGGCATAGTTGAGTCACTTTCAGCTTGCAGTGGCTCACTTTTAACCGTTGGCTGCGGCATAAGCACAGTGATGTAAAAGCTAGCATTTCAGAATGAAAATTCACTAGTCAAATAGTTGAACTAATTTATATTTGTGCGATCAATTTATACAGAGTCCACAATTAAATGGCTTGCGCTGCTTGTTGTGTTGGAAGATCTCTTGTATTAGGCCAAAGTGTTCCTTCAAATCGAGCTTTTGGCAGAAGTAACTCAAATGGATTAGGACCTTCCTCAATCTCTTTTCCTTTTGATCAATTCTGCAAGGGCATCTCTTCATCGCATGTCACTTGTGCCAGGAACAACTGGTTTTCTAGACCTAACCTCTTGAGATTTGATCGGTTCAAAAGCTTTTCTAGCAATGGCATCGACGATGCAAAAGCATCTGGTGAGCATAGGTTAATCCAAATTTCGACATATTTTTTATGGCTACAATAGTTGAACTTATATTGAAACATTTTGTGGTGTAACAATAAAGTATTGTATTTTCTTTAGTCAGAAGCTCATACCTATTGAATTTCTTAATTACAGATGAAAGGGTAACAGTCTTGGTAATTGGTGGAGGTGGTAGGGAGCATGCACTCTGCTATGCTTTAAAAAGATCTTCATCTTGTGATGGTGTATTTTGTGCCCCGGGCAATGCTGGAATTGCCCGATCAGGAGATGCCACCTGTATAACTGATTTAGACATCTCTGATAGTATGTCTGTCGCCACTTTTTGTCGCAAGTGGGATGTTGGGTTGGTGGTCGTGGGACCCGAAGCCCCGTTAGTGGCAGGCCTCGCAAATGAGCTTTCTAAGGCTGGGATCCCCACTTTCGGACCCTCGTCAGAGGCTGCGGCTCTAGAAGGTTCAAAGGGTTTTATGAAAAGTTTGTGCGATAAATATGGGATTCCTACTGCTAAGGTAGTTTATGTTCTTAAATTACAGATTGCAAGTTTTGTTTATTACTCAATTACAGTAATTTGAAGGCATAATAGGAGATTAAGGGTCAAAGCAAATACAGGTTAATTGGTGTTTAGTCTAATTGCACCTACAGTCAGTGAATTTTTGGTTCGATATCAGGGTTAATCAAGGCATAGAAAAAGAACAAAGAGGGTAACCGAGGTAGTTATCAATTTCCAAATTAATAAATAATAACACAGTAGATGGTTATTCCCGGGCTTCTTTGAACAAATTTGCAAAGATTGAAGTAATGTTCATTTTTCAAGTCAAGGATGCAATTCTTTATGTTACTCAGACTTATAGGAAAAATATTTTATATTCTTTTTCAAATTATAATCAAATTAATTTTATTTCATTTCCTGCAGTACCAAACATTTACAAACCCAGATGAGGCCAAAGCATATGTTAAAGAACAAGGTGCTCCTATTGTTGTCAAGGCTGATGGGCTAGCTGCTGGGAAGGGAGTTGTCGTGGCCATGACATTGAGCGAGGCAATTACTGCCATTGACTCGATGCTGGTCGAGGGTTCATTTGGTTCTGCTGGGTCACGTGTCATAATTGAGGAGTTTCTAGAAGGAGAGGAGGCCTCTTTCTTTGCCTTGGTTGATGGAGAGACGGCCTTGGCCCTCGAATCAGCCCAGGACCATAAGCGGGTTGGAGATGGAGATACGGGACCCAATACAGGTAACTGTTAGGATTTAGAAATTGTATTCTTGGGTCTAATACTAGATCTTTTGTTTGCCCTTTTTGTTTCTAGATCTATTGGTGCAAGAATTTCAGACCTGTAATATTAAGAAGTCTTAATTTTTATCTATCCTTGTCAGTGACTTAATGGTCCTTTCGTATGGAATATGCTAGCATGCTATGCATAGCATAGAGGGCCTCCATGCAACGGCTCAATATTCGACTTTTCAAAATCCCAATGGTCGATCTGAACCGTTCATCTTGTTCTCCATATTAATATGTGTTTGGAGACCAAATTTTACATTTTTTGGAATTTTTTTACTATTTTTTTAGATTTATTGAAAATCACTGATTTCAGCAAATCTGGACCATAACAAAAACAGCGATTTTCAATAAATCTAAAAAAATAGTAAAAAATTTCCAAAAAATGTAAAATTTGGTCTCCAAACACATATTAATATGGAGAACAAGATGAACGGTTCGGATCGACCGTTAGGATTTTGAAAAGTCGAATATTGAGCCGTTGCATGGAGGCTCTCTATGCTATGCATAGCATGCTAGCATATTCCCCTTTCGTCTTGTTACAACAATCCTGTTTGGATGATGACTGTTTCAACACTACTCGCTTTTACTTACCAGGTTGGTACCTATGTACTAGTCCATTGTGTGGATGTCACTTATGTTTTAGTCACTTTTTCTAACCAGGTGAGTACCATTCTATTGTGTGAAGATCATATCAATGTGTATACTCTTTACTGAATTTGAAAAATAAAAGGAAAATGAAATTTATAAATATTCAGGAGGCATGGGTGCATACTCTCCAACACCTGTACTGACCAGAGATCTCCAGTCAGTGGTAATGGAGACAATAATCCGACCTACAGTGAAGGGAATGGCAGCTGAGGGGTGCAAATTTGTAGGGGTGTTGTTTGCGGGCCTTATGATCGAAAAGAAGACGGGTTTGCCAAAGTTAATTGAATATAATGTTCGTTTTGGCGACCCAGAGTGCCAGGTTAGTGAAATCTTTTAGCTATGTTATGCAATATAAATATTATGGAATATAAATATTAAAACATCACCCTTTTACCAGTTTGGTCCTTAAAGATTAAAAGATATCATTTTGTTCTTTAAAAATATTACTTATATACCATTTAGGTCCTTAAAAATTTCAATAATATCATTTGGTCCTTTGTGTTTTTAATTTGTACCAAATTGGTTCTATGTGAATAATATTTTCATATACTGTATTGTCATCTTTTAGCAGTAAAACTAATGTGGATATAGTCACTAATCAATACAAATATTGCGAAAAAAAATGGAATTTTTCATTGCATTAAATATCAATTAAATTGATACGTAAATATATATTTACATATATCTTATAATAAGTATAATTAGGGTGTGAAAGTGGATCTTCATCTAAATTTTTCACTGATGATAATGGTGTAATGCATTGAAAACGTTAAGAACCAAATTGATAAATCACTGATACTTTGAAGGGCCATAATGATATTTAAAATCTTGAAAGACCAAAGCAGTAAGCAAGTGTGATACTTCAAGGGCATAAATGATACTTTTGAAATTTTAAGGATCAAATGGTAAATGAGTGTTACTTCATGGACCATTTGTGTAATTTACTCTTTAAAAAAAAGATGAAATATGCATGGTTGATAGTATATAAATATTGGAATGCAAAGTCCGGAATAAGTCAATAATTTTTTTTTTAACTCTTTATTGTAAGGAGTGTTGTTTATCATATATTTGTCTTTCTTAGTAAATTTCTCGTCGTATAAACTTTGTTACCAAGTCACCATTTATCTATCTTGTAACTAGGTTTTGATGATGCGTTTAGAGTCTGACCTAGCCCAGGCCTTGTTAGCAGCATGCAAGGGTCAACTCGATCAGGTCTCGCTAACTTGGTCACCTGAATCCGCTATGGTTGTGGTAATGGCAAGCGAGGGGTATCCTGGCTCTTATAAAAAAGGCACAATTATAGGAAACCTTGAAGAAGCAGAAACAGTTGCACCAATGGTTAAGATTTTTCATGCTGGTACGGATATTGATGCTAATGGAAATTTCATTTCTGTTGGTGGTCGTGTGTTAGGAGTCACGGCAAGAGGCAAGGATATAGAGGAGGCAAAAGATAGAGCTTATGATGCAGTGGAGGCAATTGATTGGCCCGAAGGATTTTTCAGAAGGGATATTGGATGGAGAGCTCTTAAGTTGAAGCAGTTAGCTTAATTTAGTATTGTTTCTTTTTTTAATAAAAAAAAAATAGCAAATTTTAATTCCAACAGTTAGGTTAAGGTAAAACACTACTGTGCGTTTGTGCCGAATCTTCAATAATTTGGCAGTGGTTTGCTATCTAATTTGAAAATGTGCGAGTACTTTTTAACGGCATATGATAGGACCAAACTAAAATTTTGAATCCTACGTTCTGTAGCGTCATTTGATGATGCTAAATTGTATAAAAGCAAAGAGTTGAATGCCAAAATTTTGAATACTAAAATTTTCTTTTTAGAAAAATTGATTTTTTTTTTCTTATCTAAAGACATTTTTGCTATTTTTTTATGATTTGAAATTTGTTTGCACACCTAGTCTTTTGTTCGTTGATGAGATGAGGTATAATAAAAAATGTAATTTACTACTCGAATAGCGCATCTGATATTCTTATAGAGGGCTAATGGCAAATTATTTGGTCTCTCCGTTTCTGTTGCACCTTTTATTTTGTGAACATGATTATCATGGGACGGTATATAATAAGTGGAGGGATCCAATTATATGTTTTTTGATAATACTGAATTATATTCTTGATTTTTAAAGTTTTTAAAGTACAAATAGTCGATCTAACCGTTCAACATAATAGATATATTAAAATGTGTTTGCAGATCAAATTTACATTTTTATATTTTTTTACTATTTATTAAGTATTTAACAAAATCGCTATATTTATACTATTGAATTTTTGTACTCATCTTAATAAATAGTAAAAGAATTCAGAAAAATATAAAATTTGATATGTAAGTACATTTTAATATATTTATCATATTGAATGATTTAGATCGACTGTTTGAATTTTGAAAATATATGATGTAATCTGGTATTACAAAAAAATTGTGTAAGTGAATCCCTCGTCATATAATAATTAGGCTAAATAAAAGTTTGCATCTGCGAGACTGCGACCGTCACCTATTGGTATGGTTGCGGAAATAAATGGAAATGAATGTGGCAAATAAATGGAACATTATAATTAAGGGTTCATTCAAAAAAGTTCGAAATAAGATGCTGCAATACCAATTTTTTTTTATATATATATATTTTCTAAACTTAAATTTGTTTGCCTAAATTTAGTTTTAATTTATGTTTTGCTGATAATTTTTGTACAAATTAAATTTATCATCTTCAACCCGGCGGGACCAATATTGTGTCCTGGTTATGCTAATTAATTTGTAAAAATAATTATAATTTGTGCATTAGGCCTTGTTCAATGTACCAAAACTTTTTAAGAGAGCCTAATTAAATTATTAGTTTCAAACTTCAATTTTTTTTTATTTTTTTTGAGTAAAACCGGGCAGGCTGCCATGTGAATTAGTTTCAATTCTTGGTAACGTTTCTTTTGTTGTTATTTTTGTTAAGTAAAAGTGATGAGTTATAAATTTATTATTATCTGGTAGCGTTTTGTAATTTTTCTGGAAGGAATTTTCCAACGACATTTTAAGGATATGGTTAGTTGCAAAATAAGAATAATTTTAATAGCTCTTTTATCACTTGTCTTATTAAAATAATTAGATTTAATTTTTTATAAGAATAAACTATTCTAATAAGACAAAAAAAAATTAAATTTTTTATTTTATCTATTCAAATCCAATCAAACATAAAACAAACTATTCCAATAACCTATTCTAACTACCTCCAACCAAACATTATTAATTATATGAAAATTGAAAGTAGACATTTTAATGCGGTCGAAAGTATGTATAAATTACGAGGATCATATTGAATTAGTTCAAACATCCACATTTAAATCTTAAAACAAACTAACCACTGTCCGAAGTCATACATATATTTCTCCAAAGTAAAAAAAGACAAGAAAAAAGAGAACAATTATTCTCCACAAAAATTAATAAAAAACAAATCATCATTTAAAAAACAAATTGTCTAGTAGCTACATACTAACAGTGAACTTTCTTGTATATACTATATATGTACAAGTATGTATAAATTTTCAATATCTATCTCAACAAAAAAATCTCAATAGAAACTAATTAACTAGTATTATCTATACAGGAGCAGCCCTAGCCTCCTCCAAAACTTGATAAAACCCTCAATCAATTCTGGATTTCATTTGTACCACCACCAGGACCAGACGGTGGTACCGGGGTGCCTTTCGGGAGCATGTTGAGCACCAAGGGAGCGTACTTATCGGCTAATTTCTCACCGGGTGTTGATCTCTCCATTCTATTGGTCTTGTCCATTTGACAAGGTTGTGCCTCTTTGTCTTTGGCCTCCTTGAGTGGCCTTCCATTGCATAGCTGAGAGAGTACAAGGACAAGTAAAAGGAAGGTGAAGAGATTGCTTTTAATTGCCATGAGATCAGATGAAAGAAGAAGAAAGAGAGAATTTGAAGATGCAAAGGTGAGAACGAATGAATGAATGAACGAACGAATGAATGAATGAGAGAGTGGTGAGAGAGAGAAGAGGGTTTGTAATTTATAATGGGATTTCTTGGTTGGATTTTGCTTAGTCAAATTTGGAGCAAAAGAAAAAAGGTAGAAACGCAAGCTGACATGGAAAGAAGAGGGAACGTTCTCATGTTTTTTCTTTTCTTTTCTAAGTTTGACTTGGTATAAATAGAGGAAATAATACATCTACAATTCTCTCAGTAGAATCCGATAGGGTAATCCACTTGATGAGTTTGATTTTGATACATGTATGATGTTGATGTATCTATAACTATAAGGGAAATTTTTATCTGTAGAAATTAAAATAAAGAAAGAGAGAGAAATAAAAAGAGTACATCATATTTTAATTGGTAGAAAGATTGATAGAATTTCTGTTGATTTAAAAAAAACAAAAGTTTGAATGAATGAGAATTCTACCGATTTAAAACAATTTGTATTTTTTTTAGAAATATATAAAAAGAATTTACAAAATAGATAGAGTTTCCTAAAATTTACATATAATAGAAACATTTTATCTATTTTTGGAAACAGTTTTTACATTTTACTAAAGATCTAATATTAAAATTCTCTCTATCTATACATTAGATTAAAAAATTATACCGATCCAAACTTTTTTATTTTTAAGATCGATAAAAATTCTACCGATCTTTTTACTTATAAAAAATATGATGTACTCTTCCTTTTTGTTAATTTCTACGGATAAAAAATTGAAAATGATTGAGTAAATGTTAGTAAAATGTTAGTAAAAAATAATTGTACGATATATTTTTTTAATTGTGCGTATTGTTAATAAAGAATTTTATTTTACAATTCTAGGCGACTTGGATGACGGGATTGGGAATGTTCAAAGCATGTGGATTACCTGCGACGGAAATTAAATTTTGTATAATTTCCCCAGTTATGTGCCTTTGAGCAGACAGGTGGGTCCCACTTGGCCGTGACCTTGACTTGGACGGTGGTGTGCGATGCCGGTGTGAGAGTAACACCCACGACAGCTGGTCTGCTTTAATGCCTCAAGCAATATACTTTGTTTTTTTTTGTTCCTTCTCCAAAAAGGTTCTGATAACTTTTTTTTTTTTTTTTAATTCTAAATGAGAAGTAAGCCTGTGTGTTTTTGAGTTTAGATCCAGTTGAATTTTAGATTGAAACCGTCCGATTCGAATTCTTGACAATTCATTCGAAGTGGAGCACACATATTCCGAAGCAATCTCGAGCGAGAGATTCAAATTGAATGGTGTCGATTAAAAACTCAAAAGTTGGATTACTTTAGAGGATCCGAATCCTGTGTTTTACTGGTGAAATTGAATACTTAAAATTGAAAATGATTCTTATTTTTTTCATATAAAATAATAAAAGTGAATGAATTTCTGACCATAGAAAATCAAATTTTTGCAATTTAAATTTTCGGCTTAAGTAGTTGTTGTTTCGAAACAAAGAATAACAGGAAATAGTGAGTGGGCCCTCTACTTGCCATGCAAGCCACCGCCTCCTATCCATGTCTGCTGATCAAAATCGTCAAAGTAAACAATTATACCTTGTTAACCAAAAATTAATACCCAAAAGTTTCTCAATATTAAAAAATATATTTTGTAGGGGACCTCTAAATTAAGTCGGATTTGGGAATGTGTGTCTTCCTTTAAAATTCTAAAAATTTCTTATTTAAATTTTGTGATATGTCTAAATAAAAATAATATTTTTATATAATTCATCCTGAGCGAGATAAACAAAAAAGTAACATAAACACATAATTTTTTTTTAATAAAAATTAGCTTGGTGCGTTCATTTTACATAAATTATTTTTCCTGAATAACAATATTAAATAAAAAATATTTCTCTCTCTCTCTATATATATAGAGTGTGGCTAATTTACTACCAGAAGCACTTTGACCGAGGTGCTTCCGGAGCTATATTAGCATATGTGATGTTCAAACAAAAAATCCAAACCGTTAGATGTTTAATCTATATTAAAATCTACTTCGAGACCAAATTTTATATTTTTTGAAATTTTTTTACTATTTATTAAGATGGTTTGACGAAAGTCGCTGTTTTTTATGGTGCAGAATTTTAATAAAAACAACAATTTTCAAACCATCTTAATAAATAGTAAAAAAATTCCAAAAAATATAAAATTTGGTCTCGAAGTAGATTTTAATATAGATTAAACATCTAACGGTTTGGATTTTTTATTTGAACATCACATATGCTAATATAGCTCCGGAAGCACCTCGGTCGAAGTGCTTCCGGTAGCAAATTAGCCACTCTCTCTCTCTCTCTCTCTCTCTATATATATATATATATATGAGTGAGGTTAAAATGCACCCTCCTTTTTGTGCTCCAAACGTGCACCCTCCCCTCGTTTCTTTATTTTTAAAATTCAAATAATGGATTTGAATCTACCAACGTGTTCTACATATTAAAATGTGCTTGGAGACCAAATTTTATATTTTTTGGAAATTTTTTACTATTTTTTCAGAATTTTTGAAAATTATCACTGTGCTGAATTTTTTATTATTGTTTAGTTTAATAAAAAATTCTGAAAAAATAGTAAAAAATTTCCAAAAAATGTAAACTTTGGTCTCCAAGCACATTTTAATATGTAGAACACATTGGTAGATTCAAATCAATTATTTAAATTTTAAAAATGAAGAAACGAGAGGAGGGTGCACGTTTGAAGTACAAAAAAGAGGGTGCATTTTAACCCCACTCTCTCTCTCTCTCTCTCTCTCTATATATATATATATATATATATATATATATATATATATATATTTTAAAGTTATTTCTATGTTGAGTTTGGATCCTACAACGTAATTAACTAACATTTTGAGTTTGAATCAGTGTTGTATAAAACGTCCAATTAGACCGATTAATCGGCCGATTAGTCGTTGGCGGTGACCAAACCGTCATAAATTTTTCCAACCAATTGATCAAATATTCTCGATAATTCCCGATTAATCTGATTAATCGCTTGACGGTATCCTGTCCGTTTGATGACCGCATACCGTTATTTACAACACTGGTTTGAAGTACAATTAACAGTACCCTTTTACATTTTGAGTTTGGAGTACAATTAACAGTTCCCTTTTAATATATATTTGTGTCAAAATAAATCGGACGGTCCGGATCTAAATTCAAAATTTGAGTTACCTCAGGTGAGAAATGAATTCACCCTTGGTCAAAAATTGGGTTGAATCACAATTGTGGGTGTCCATAACGTGGGGCCCGCTACAAACCAACCCAACCCAAATTTATGGAGCCTTTCTTTTCTCTTCATGATATCCGCCGCCCAATTAGCTTCCATGTTTCCAATCACACGTAACGGACCTACGTTCAAAAAGTTACTTTTCTTACTTAATTTACTGCATTGATTCCGAAATTTTTATTTTTACTATTTTTCAAAAATAAATCAATCAAAACATCTATGTTTCTAGAGAATTCTAATTCTATTCTGATTGCACTGGCATTCTGCGGCCTCAAAGACTGAGGTCTGCATGATGTCGATGCAGCTCCAATCTAGAAGTCACAAAATACTGATGCAATCTCAAATTGTTCTTTTTTAAACATATGAGAACTGAAATGAGTATAACTGTATAGACGAGCATCCTTAGAAATTGAGCTATGTGCTGTAAAAAACAAAATATATAACAAAAAAAAAGTTGGGGCTGCTCCGGTATTCTGCGGCTCCTAAACTAGGTCCGCATTGGTATTGTGCGGACATCAGTCTTTGAAACTGCAGAATACCAATGCAGCTAGGGTAGAATTTGAATTCCCCTTAAACATGGGGATTTTGTTTTTTATTTTATTTTTTAGAAAATGGTACAGATAAAAATTCACACGTGATTAATTGACACAGCTTAATGACACTTAATTGACACATTAATTGACACAGCTTTTGTCTACGCTTTTCATTAAATCACAGCTTAATCACACTTAATTTGCGTTGATAATTAATTGACACATTAATTTAGGTGAGATTTTTGGGAATGAGATATTAATATCGATGAGCTCTAATTACATGGTAGATCCAACTTAAGTTGTGAAAAAAGAAGCTTATTTTCCGGTTTCCTGCTTCAAGCTTTTTGGGTATGTCACACGTGCGTGGGGTCGTACGTGTGCAGAGTATCCAAATTTACAGGTTCTTAATCCAAAAGGGATTAATTTCTTAATTCAAGGGAAGTCAAATTTAAAAAGTTAGAATGAGGCAATATATAACATATATGAGGTGAGATCAAGTTACAACAAATTATTATAATTATTTTTTATATTTTCAAAATTCAAATCTTTGATTCAAACTGTTCAACACGATCTCTACAATAAAATGTGCTTCCAGATCAAATTTTATATTTTTTAAATTTTTTATTATTTATTAAGATGGATACAAAAACTGCTAGTCGTTCCAAAAAAAAAAAAAAAAAAAAACACACCTCTGGTGCTGCCTCCTTTCATTTCCTTTTCAGAGGCCTTGAGCTGAGCTGAACCATGTTCTCTGGCGTTACACATTAATTGGGTGTTGTAGAGCAGCTATGCCCTTAACTTCTTTATTCGGACCAGAAATGAAATTATTCAATTTGTTTCAAGCCAAATTATCCGTAAAACAACAAATTAATATAAGCGCATTGTTTTATTTCGCGATATTTTCATCCAATTTGAGAAAACTTTCTCATAACACCCTCATCAGTTCATCTTAATGTGGATACAAATTTTTGAACATGCAAAGGCAATGTTTTAATATTAAAGATGCCAAACATAAATTTAATAAATGAAATATTGCTATATATATATATATATATATTTGTGCATATCTTTGACATAAATTAATCTACATCTCTAAGAGGATATCAATAATATTGTTAAAACATAATTAATGTGTAGTGACAAAAACAATTAATAGACAATGAACTGAACGAAGAGAAAGTTCATCAGAGAAATAAATTAAGAAGAAAATTCAGAGTCTTCTCTAGAACTGTCCAAGTTACATCATCATCAAACAAAAAGTTGACAAAGTACTAGATTTAAAATTAAAATTAAAGTAAGTGTTTTAATTTGCGCTCATATCTCTAATTTCAAAGTTCAAATAGTTAGTTCAAACTTCTTAACATGTTTTTCATATTAAAATGTGTTCGGAGATCAAATTTTACATTTTTTGAAATTTTGTACTATTTTTTTTATAATTTTTTTATATTTTGCGCATGGTAGCCTCTATATATAGATAGATAGATAGATAGATAGTTATTTAATTGAAATCTCTCCACTAGTTGTTAAAGGTAGACTCAACATCAAGCAAGGGAAGACTAAAGACTTATTGCTGCCTTGGCGGTAAAGGAAACCAGGCGAGGTCTAGCCGTCTAGACTCAACAGTTGACTTAATTGGAGACCAATGCTGTAGAAAGCTAAGTTTGGAGGTAAAGGAAGACTTAACATTTTATTATTTATTAAAAGATAAAAAAAAATTGGTTGGTTAAGAAAGGATATCTGTGCACTACAAGTCTAGAAAGCTACCAGCCGGAGGCCAATTCCTATGAAATTTCAACCGTTTATTTTATGTTGAAAGGTCTAAAATTATCATATTAAAAAGTATCATATTTTGTTCATTTTGTTTATTTTATGTAGACAATCTATATGTCTATGTCTAAGGTGCAATATACTTCTCAAGTTAATATATTATTTTTCCTATGTTGAATTATTTTCCATTTAATCTTATTGCTATCTCTGTATACATTTTCAATGTTTATTTTTTTAGTTATGCATAAAATTTTCTTAATATAAAATAAGTTTCTATATGCAAAATTAATTTTAAAAATAATATTTCTTTGAGCAACTCTAGTATTTGATATTTGCTAAACTAAAAGGTTTCTTGCCTCAATTGGGTAAATATGATATTAAAGTTGAAATCAAATATCTTTACCTCTAAAACTTTCAACGAAACTTCCGATTTTTTTATTTATATCCAAAAAATAAATAAAATTTTAAAAAAATATCCAAATCCCGACTGAAATTCGAAAACTACCCAAATCGGTTATCCAATAACCGAATTTGGGACAAATGTCCGGTCAGTGGCTTCCCTAACTCAACAATTATAACCGGTTAGTGATTAACCGAAAAGTTTAAAAAAAAATAGAAATTTCTATTTTTTTATTTTTTGTATTAAAATATTAGAAATGTTGAATATATTTCTTTGAAAATAGATGGAATACAATATAATTTGATTTATTAGAAAGATTGCAGCAAATAACCTAGATCAATATTTTTCAGGCTGAATTTTTTGCGGCTGTAAGAAAAATTAATATATTTCTTTATGTGTCATTGGAAAAAAATAAAAATGTTTAGATTCTAAGTTATTGATCCCGGTTCAAAAGTCACTTTTAGGTAATTCAGAAAATATTGTGATCTTTTTAGTACATTTAATTTATAAAAAGTTGTATCTATTTTGAGAATTCTTTTTGAAAAACAATCATTAAATAAATTAAAGTTTTTGTTTTTTTTCAAAAATAGATACAACTTTTTATAAATTAAATGTCCTAGAAATTCAAGGCAACAAGTTTGACATCAAATTTGAAACCCGAATGATATTCAAAATTTTTGAGGTGCCATTCATTCACCATTATATTTTATTTAATTCTACTACTTGAAAAATAATTTCTAAAATTATGAAGCAAAATTTTATTTAAATATGAAATGTCAAATATTATAATTTTGTTCATATATAAGAAGAAAAAAATGCAAGTGAGGGGAAGTAAAACAAGAAGAGGAAGAGAGGTGAAAATCAAGTTAATGGGACTCAAAAGAATATTTTTGGTAAAAAATTTAGAGGTAAGGATATTTGATTTTCTCTTTTACAAGAAAAAAAAAGGAGGATATTTTGCAAATTTCCCATTTACAAAAGTGGATAAGAGAATAAGAGTCAAATGATGATGCATAAAATTTAGGAAAGAAAACGAAATCAAAGGGCAGATTGTCACTCTTTGTCTGAAAAATCAAAGCAGGCGACCTTAAAATTGGCCTAATATCCGCTTTGACACGGCAAATGGTTGCCACAAGTTGTGCATTATACATGTCATATATATCTATAAACCATAATTAAAAAACAACATTTTTATGAAACCAAAATGATTTCTTTTTGTGTTTTTTTTTTTACAAAAACCATAAGAACTGAAATGCCATTTCGATCCAAGATATTTTCACCAATTTTCAACGTATTTTTTTTTCTCAAAATATGTGAAAACGACTCGGACCGAATTGCTATTTCGGTCCAAAAAAAGGACCAAGATGACATCTCGGTTCTTAAAATTTTTGTAAAAAACAAAGCAATTGTGTTGGTTTGATAAAATATATTTTTTTTTATTTATGGTTTTTTAAAAAAAAAATCTTATACATGCCACATATATTCTACTTCAAAGAGAATAGTACTATGAATCCATACTAATATACCATGGACTTTGTTTTTTGTTTTGTGTGGTTTACTTTTTAAATTAGTCCAAAAAGGAGCTCAGCATGTCTTGCAGAGTACGTCTCATTAGTTTACTTGTTTGATTTGTAGTCTAACAAGCAATTCTAACTAGAATTGATTTAACAATGTTGTATAGTAAGGTTCAATGATAATTTTTTCTCTTAGACCCACTAAAGTTCTGAATTATGAACCGGTTTAATTTCTTGTAATATTTGGGGAATTAACTAATAAATGGAATAATTTATTATCTAGGGGAGATTATACTAATAGTTTTAGCTATTGAAAGGAATTGAGGTTTAATTTATTGTCTAGTCTTATAATCATTTTTATTTCCGAATTTTTTTGTTTGTAGTACTTTAAAATAATAAAATTTTAAAGTAATATAAAGTTAGAGAAAACTCAAAACATAGACTATGCAGACCTAAGTCTACATTTATGCTATGTTTTGAGTTTTCTCCAAATGCAAACTACTTTTAGAATTTTATTATTCTAAAATACTACAAACAGAGGGGGTTTAAGAACAAGTAATGCGATCAATTAAGCCCCCTCCTTTTTTTAATTATTATTTGCATTTATATATGATTCTTATATAATTTAAAATAAAATGTCATGTTGCTGAAAAATTTATTATTCTTATTCTCTGCAGATATTTCTTTCGGCTTTTGCTCTCCAGGCTTCAGCTGTGAATCCGCTTTTTGGTGCATGAGATGCACGTACGCGGAATGTTACTTGAAACCAATTTTTGGCTCTCGTCAAGATTCAAGACTCAAGACTCAAGAGATGGATTGGATGTATCAGAAATAGATTAGTCGTTACCACTTATGAGAACTCAAGGAAATAGGGTGTTGACTAAAGAGATTACAAGGTTGAAAACTTCAAATATAGCAACCAATAGACGTCAAGGCAGTATGTTCCATCACAATTCACAATTCACAACCAAAAACCATTGACAATAATGACCAAACCAAAAACCATTGACAATAAACACTACTATTATTGACTCCTAATTAATTTCTCTTTGGGAAAGATTTCATGTGACGAGTTTCTTGTGGCAGAATGTCTGGCGGTGAAAAGTCTTACATTAGCATAATTACAAGATTTGCGAATTAAACTTGAATAGTTTGTTTTTTTGGTGATATCAAACTGAACATCGAATTATTCAGTTGATCAAACTTTGACCGAATTAAACCTGAATAATTCGCGAATTTTACGAAATTTTCCAAAATTTTACGAATCATTTGCTAATTTTTTCCATATTTTTTTTGGACTTTTTTTTTGCTCTTTTGCAGAATTGAGATCTTTGATCCGGATAATTCTGAATTATTTCCGAATTATACATGAATTATTCTCGAATCATGAATTTTTGATATCGCATAACCAAACCCGAATAATTCATTTGTCACTATGTTTCTAATGGGTAAAATTACGTTGCTTCATACTTTAACACAAAGTATGCCGCAGAAAACCACATTCCATATAGAATAAGCGTTTTTTTTTGGCATTTAATTAGTTTTACGTCAGCATCACAGCAACAAATGCAATCTTTTATTAGAATCGTATTTTTGTAGACGTGGACTCGTCGGACAAATCTCTATTCCATTATTATGCACGTAGGGTGTCCGATCCGACAACGATTGTGATTGAAAGATGAAATTTAAGATTTAATATCAGCCCTCTAATTATATAATTTGTCTTCTTTTGACTAAATACACCTGAATTATATGTAGAAGTTTAAATCCAACTAAAAACATACTCACCACACATACTACCACACAATATATTACAATTAAAATTAAATAAATTCTGAAATTGAGCTATATAATATGTTTCCTTATTTTATTCATTCCTTATTTCTCCCTTTCCAATTTAGTGTTATAATAATGTTTCCTTATTTCTTTCATTCATTATTTCTCTTCTATGTTGCTATAGCTATTGCCATAAGAATTCTAGAAATATTATCAATTTTATTTTTATACAGATCTACACATATCACAATGAAAATCAATTGAAAATCTTAGAAGCACAAATCAGCGGAACAGGAAGAAGGGAAAGAAAACAAAATGGAAAAGTCACCAAAAATATGAAATCATTGGTACTTAAAATACCAATGTATTTTTAATTTCAGGTTTTTTCGTTCAGTTTGCTTATGGCATGGGTATTATATTTAATCAGCTATATCAGCCTATCAGGTATTCTATTTTGTACAAATTAATTTAAAATTGGAAAGCTATTATTTCAAATCATTGGTACTTAAAATACATAATCATCGCATCATCAAATTATTAGAAGAAATCACAAAAAATACAAAATCATATAATTCTATTCAGAGATCATATCCCTCAATTTTTGAATAATTATTAATTTTATTGAATGGTTTTTTCAAAAAAAAATTTCTCTTATAGTGTGTCCCGCTGCAACGCACAGACATAATACTAATATCCTGTTAAGTATTATATGGTGGGTTTATAATTTTACGGTTCAGATTAATTTAATTTGGTGTCTATTGGAAAATAATATAGAGAGTCATTATTATTTGTGCTTTTAGATTCGTACAATTATTAATAGGATGATCCGGATTCATTAATTCTAAAATTCCTTTGTTTGGCACCGAGGAGGATATGAATTCAGTGGAGCCAGGGGCCAATTACTTCTCCTGGATTTTGAAATTTTATAATGATTTATAGGTAGGGGTGCAAATGGATCGGATAGTGATAAAATCATATCCGTATTTGTTTTTTTTGTTTTTCTAGATACGGATACGGATAAGATATTAGACGGATACGAATACGGATCGGATATTAACCTATCCACTTTTTATAATAATGAATAATATAATTTTTTTCATAACATATATTAAACTATATAATATATATCTACTATTCGGATACGGATAATTAAAATTTAAAATTATATCCGTATATGTATCTGCACAAATATTCGGATATTGGATATCCATATTAAATTTTCGAATACGGAGATGAATACGGTCAGATAATATCCAACCCATTTGCACCCCTATTTATAGGTTCGGACTAACTTTGTTTTTTCCTGAAAATTATTTTGTTTCTTCTGAAATTTTGATATGTATTTTGAGTTAAATTTCGGATTACAATTATAATAATTTTTTTGAATTCAGATTGGTAATTAGAATTAGAAATCAAATTATACGTCAGAGTATTGAAAATTAAAAGTTAGAGTATTATTTTTTATATAGTATTCAATTAGCTAATGAGTTTAAATCCGATTAGCTACTTAAATCCAATTCATTATTTGTTTACTTCTCTGATAAAATCCTGCATATTTGAATCAAAAATTTATTGGGGCCTAGATAGAGGTCATGGGCGTTACCGCTTCAGACATTTTTCGAAGTTTAGCCCCCATAAATTGTTCAAATTATTTATATTTGTGTAGAGAATTGGTTATGTTTTTAAATGTGTATATATGCATCTTTTAGCATAATCTATTATGTTTATTTATATTTTGAAAAGAGAATTGGTTATTTATATTTTATTCCGGTATACATTTTTTATATGTTCATTATGTTTTGAAAGATCAGAATGGATAATATTTTTTTTAATAAAGATTAAATATCAAGCCACCTAATTTATTTAATATTTTTATTATTATAATAAAATATTTTTCTCATTTGAATATTGAATTCATAATCTTCTATGTTAAAAACCATGTACCATTATTACTTTAGATCAAAGACTAGTTCTTGAACAAATAATAATTTACGAATTATTCGACAGCAACTGAGACCATTGTAATGGTATATTTCTTTTATTTTTTTTATCTTTTTAAAAATAAATCTTAGCAAATTACAAATTTTATTTGGCTTCAATTATAATTAAAAACATGTATTATCTTACGAAACTTTGTATTGACGTATTCTTTTTTCAAAATATTTGATTTGTCATTTCAGGTATAGCGAGCCTGAGCCTGATATAGTGATATGAAATATATTTCAGTGCTATTTTGATAGTGTATTTTTTTCGAATTGTACGCCTAAAATTTTAATTTATTTTTTATTAAATTATGATTAAAATATAAATCACCTTAATATCAATCTTATGAGGAGTCTGGCTAGTATAATATCAGTATCATTTCAGCAAATATAGCATCAACTTCAAAACCTATCGAATCGACTTCAAACAGTGAATCCTAACCATTCAAACTGATCTATTTCATTAGTTGTGTGTTTACATCAAAATTTATAATTTTTCGAATTTATTTAGGATCAAGTCAAGTGGTCAAATGTGTGAGTTTTTAAGTTAATTTTACTACATTCATTTTTCAACATTTTTACCCCTTGATTTCATACTAAAATAACTCGAAAATATTAAAAAAAAATTATCTAACTTCATCACTCATAAAGTAAATCATTTTGAACGGTTTAGATTAGTTGTTTGAAGTCTATTCAATTGATTTTGAAGTTAGTGTCATATGACACCAATGTTATACTAGCCAGACTGTCTTATGAGATATAAGATAATATAAAGTATGTGTTATGTACCATTTTTATTCAGTTCATAAATAGATTATTAAATCACAAAAACAAGCTTATTAAACTTACTTTATATGTATAGTATGTTTCTGTTATAATTTATGAGGAGGGTTCAAATGCCTCTATTTTTTGTGCCTCCATCGTGCTTCTATTTTTAAAAACTTTAATAACTCAAAATTTAAATCTTAAAATTCAAAATAAAATAATTGGATATGAAATATATCATTTTATCTATGCACATGTGAAAAATTATGGCATTTCAACTTTATTTTGATTGTCATCTTGAGCTTGTAAAAATGTATACAAAAGTGGATAATTTCTAGACGTTGATTTTTCAACTTCTTGATTCATATAAAAACAAAATCAAAATGTGATAATTTTTTATGGGAACATAGATAAAATAACATAGATCACATCTAACGGTTTTATTTTGATGTTTAAATTTTAAGCTTTGAGTCATTTAAGTTTTTAAAAATGGAAGCATGATGGAGGCACAAAAAATGAAGACATTTGAACCCTCCTCATAATTTATTGTTACTTTGCCTCATGATTCATGAAGGTTTATTAAGTTATAAACACAACCAATTGACCCAACTCTGTACTCCATTTGAATGTTCTTCTAGTGCAATTTTTCTTCTTCTATTTCATAAAATATTTGCTCCTTATTGTGATTGTATACCGTAATAAAATAAGAGTGGGGTTAAAATGCACCCTCATTTTTGTGCTCCAAACGTGCACCCTCCCCTCGTTTCTTCATTTTTAAAATTCAAATAGTTGATTTGAATCTACCAACGTGTTCTACATATTAAAATGTGCTTGGAGACCAAATTTTACATTTTTTGGAAATTTTTTACTATTTTTTCAGAATTTTTGAAAATCATCACTGTGCTGAATTTTTTATTATTGTTAAGTTTAATAAAAAATTCTGAAAAAATAGTAAAAAATTTCCAAAAAATGTAAAATTTGGTCTCCAAGCACATTTTAATATGTAGAACACGTTGGTAGATTCAAATCAACTATTTGAACTTTAAAAATAAAGAAACGAGGGAAGGGTGCACGTTTGGAGCACAAAAAAGAAGGTGCATTTTAACCCCACTCATAAAATAATTATATGTGATTAATATGTTTATAAATTATATGAAAACTTCATACGGCCCACCATGTTGTATGCGAATGAACAAGCCCAATTTAATTTCATAATTTCAATATATTGCTTTTAGTGTGAAATATAATTTTGGATTAGCAATTAGGCCCAAAAATGCATTCTTTTGGTTATTCTCATGTGAAGGCCCGTACAATAAAATTCTTGTTCTCTTTAGAAACTGAAAATATGAGAAAATATTTTAAATCTGACTACCCCTAATATAAGATTATTTTCCTAATTGGCAAGCTGGGGTTGTGGGGCATCAATAAACAAGGTTTTCTCTATAAGCTGGATTACTTAAAAGGGGCACATTCAATTAATTTGAAAATGCATGAATAAATGGTGAACTAGCCGTATTAGCTGGCCTATCATATAATTAATTTTTGTTTCTCCAAACTAAGTAGAGTTGTTTTTTTTCTATATCACAGAAAATGCAACATCATATATAGACTTTGTTTCTTAAACAAATTGTAGACCTTTTCTCTAAGAATGCTTCTTCTTCTTTTCTTTGTTTCCATTACTTCATGTGTACGTAATTATAATTAATTTATACAAGAAATTATTTCCTTTTTTTTTTTTTTTCTTAAAAACAAAGCGAACTACGTACCATGATCAGGAGCCACGTCTCTGGTCATGGCAACCACCACTAGTGCACAATGCATTAATATATTGACTTTAATATGATGATATTATCCTTATATAACACGGCCAAATGGCCTAAAACACATGACATTATTAATAAGAAAAAATATTTTCAACAATATGTCTAATCCCTCTACCTCCTTTACTTGCAACACTCTCTTCAAGCCATGCAAAAGGCTTCTAAGGATGATCAAGAGACCCATTTCAATCCAATCTTTTCGTTTTCGCAACCTTCGCAAGGCGATGGATAAAATGAGCCCCAGAAGGCGCCGTCAGTCCCGCTTCAAGTCAGTACGTGCAGTATTTTGGCCTCTGATCACCAAGTCTGAAGACACTGATGAACATGTGAGAGACCTGCCAAGCCTACCTGAGCGGGTCCCGTCAGTCCCACTTCCTTCACCGGTTACACCATCTTACGTGAAAATGATGGTGAAGATGAGGAGCGAAGAGACCGTGCATGAGGAAGAAAATGGCGGGGTCAACAGGTCGTGTAAGACTTTCGAGAGTTACTTGATGGAGATGCTTGTGGAGGAAAGGAAGGTAAGGGATCTGATGGATGTTGAAGAGTTGATGCATTGTTGGGAGAAGCTCAAATCGCCAATTTTCGTCGAGTTAGTATGCCGGTTTTACGGTGAATTGTGCAAGGACTTGTTTCCCCGTGACAAGCAGTCGATCGAGTCGGCTAGTGAAGTCAGAAGCAGCTTAGGTTAGATACATTGTTAGGTTACTTTGTGATGACAAGTTAAATTAATACTTGTAATGTTTAAAAAGTAAAGGCATATATGTTATAAATACATGTGTTGGCTTATGTTAATCTTCAATAATATATTGGGATTGCCAGTACTTTTCTCAAAAAACTAGGGATTATACCAATTCTTACCGGAGTAGGGATCAAGATCTGATATTTTTTTTACAGTATGATTCCTTTATCCATCAGTATCTCAAATCCTCTATCAATAATTACTTCATTAACACATTTTCTAATGGTTTTATTTGCTCTTTGTGTTTAATTTACCTTTTCCTGCATTTTCAATTTATATTATGTACCTCTAAACGCTCTTAATTAGTGTCTGAAAGAAACCTATATATGTGAATGATTACGATCTCGTGGTTTAAGAAATAAAACGAATGCATAAATTCAGCAGCATTTAAGGTATGTTTGGATGAACTGAGAATAGTTAAAATAGAGGGCTATTTTAAAATAGTAATGTATATCAAAAAAATATTTTTGTTATTCAGAATAATTAGAATAACTACTATTCACCTGCCCTGTTTAAGACACCGATTAACCCATAACGCATAACCTCAGCCGTTTGTTTATTCTCAAAATTCACGCTAGATCAATAATGTACCCTCCAGATTGAGCAGCAGATTACCTTAATAATCAGCAACGGAGCCGGTGCAGTAAAATATGCAACAGGTTACAAAGAATTGTTAAACGGGTTAATTACTCTGAGACAAAGATCAAAAGATGTACGGCCTTAATGTATGATTGGTAGCGTGGTGCCACGTGGTGGGCCTTGTCATGCAAGTACGGCCTTAATGTTTGATATTGATATTTAATGAGTATCTACAAAATAATATTATGATGCTACATCAACATGCATTTATGTGCATTTATGTGTAAATTGTAATGTGTTCGCAGTAAAGTTTGGGTCAAACTCTATTATTGAAGTACTTCATGTTAAAGAAATAAATGAGCAACATTTGTATCTTTTTTTTAGTCAAATTGAACCCGTCGGAAAACATTTGTACTTTTATTAATAGTCATATAAGAAAACAACGATGAAAGTCAGAATTATATGACATGGATTAATCGCCTATGACTTCTGCTTAATTGGATCGGACACAAGTCACATAATTAACCATATGGCAAGTAAATCAGGAGTGGATTTAGAATTTTCGTGTGAAGAAGTAAAAAAATATCGAATTGGGTTTAAATAGCTAATTAGCTTTATATTCATTAACTAACTGAGAACTCAGTAAAAAACAATACTTTAACTTATATTTTTTAATATTCTGACTTGTAATTTCTAATGCTTTAACTTATAATTAATTACCAATCATAATTTAAAAAATTTATTTTTATTTTAATACTAAATTTACTCCGAATTACAAATCAAACATTTAGAGAGAGGTAATTTTTTTTTCAAAAGAGAGCAAAGTCGATCAGCATTAAAATTCAAAATCCAAGAGAGTGTGGCTGCTCACTATTACATACTGGATCCTGAGTAAATACTAATTAGATCGATAATTATTATGTTTAAAAATAATGGAGGGTTTCTAAACTAAAAGGGAGATTTGACGAGTGTCATACTTTTGGACAATTACGGGTCCTGATCCCCTAAAGTAACTCAATCTTTAGATTTTGAATCAAGGCCGTATAATTCAAATCCGTTGCTTGAAATTGCTTTGCAATTTGAAATCATCTCTCGAAATGTGTGCGCTCTACTTCATATAAATCATCACAAATTTGAATCGAACATTTCCGACTTAAAACTCAATCAATTGTCCATAATCCATATATAGCACTTCCTTCCAGCACATATTTGTTGGAAATCAATAATTTTTTTTTTTTTGCTTCTTTTCAACAGATGTGTTAAGCACATTTGAACTCGTCATTGTAGATTAAATCATTGGGATGTCATTTCGGCACATACGATGATTGTCTTATTTGAAATTGTCCCCGCCAATGTTTTTAAATATAAATGTGGCTGCATACACTGTATATACGTATGTGAACAGATATAGTTTGAAAAATGTCATGCAGTCTCTTTTATGCGGATTTAAATATGTGACCTTACTGACACATATGCATTTGATGCATTTCTATGTAGATTTGAAAATACAATGCATGCAGGTTTTCACTAATTGCTTTCAAATTCGAAGAAAGGCCCATAAAAAAATTGCATTGGAGAAAGTTTCAACCCAAGACATTTAAGACCCTGTTAGGCAGATCAAATTTTTTTTTTCTTACAGTACACAGTAAAAATTAGTTCAAAATTTTTTATTTCTATTCCTTAGTAGGCTGCCGAACAGGACCTAAAAATGTGGTAAAGAGCACAAAATACTAAATTAGAACATACTTGTATTGTAAATTAATTTTATATTATGTATATTTTTTTTAACAAATTATAATAAAATTACATATATAATTCTGCATTAAAATTTGCATATGCAGTATGGAATGACGTTTCGTATGCATGAACAAAACTGCATTTTAAAATATTAGTTTCCCATGAAATCCATATATTAAGGCATATTTGTTCGGAATTTTATTTTTCCGTAGAACTTAATAAAAAGAGAGAGAGAAACAGAAAGAGTATATCATGATTTTGATTGATAGAAAGATTGATAGGAATTTTGCTGATCTTAAAAACCAAAAAATTTAGAATGGTATAAAATATACCGATGTTAACTCATTTCTTATTTTCATTTTAGTTTTTTCATGACAACACTAGCCAAAAAAAAAAAAATGAAGTTTAGATCGGTAAGGAAATTACTGATCAAAACTTTGAAGCAATTTTTAATTTTAATCAAAACATGATTCATATTAATATAATATATAATTTGATTAAAATATTTATAGTGTTTATATCGGTTTGAATAGTAATGATCAAAATATTTTTTTCTAATCTAAGTATAATTCGGTGAATTTTATACCGTTATAAACTTTTTGATCGGTAGAATTCCTACCCATCTTTCTATCAATTAAAATCTTAATATACTCTTTTTATTTTTGTCTCTTCTTTTTTATTAATTTCTAGAGAGAGAAAAATTCCCTATTTCTTCTCCCTTTTTTGTTCATATGCAATTAAGCTGCTATAGACAAAGACACCATTATAGGTTAGAAATCAGGAAAAGTATTTTCTGCGGAGTTTTTTTATGCGGAACTGTGCAGTGCTTTTAATCTGGTCTGTTCTTTTCGAATTGAACGGACCAAATCAGATATTTTGCAAATTTAAAAAAAAAGTCAAAATTTGATAAACTCTTAATCCAGTCCATCTGATCCAAAATAAACAAATTAAATTAAAAACACCACACAGCTCCGCACGGAAAAACTCCGCAGAAGATAGTAATTCAGAAATTCATGAAGAGAACATGGAGTGAACACGAAGTCAGGTTGGATGTATCACTATTTATTTAATGATGATTTGATGGGAGCAGTTCAACTAATTAGACCGACTTGTTATATTGTGGATTTGTGGGGGCGTTTCAGGTTTGGTTCATTTAATACATGTTGGACAACGGAATTTGAACCCGCATCCGACGCAGCAGTGTGAGTGTGTGACCCACCACAAGTCACTTCTTGTTACCTATATATTCATATATAGATTGCCTACTCTTTTCATAATTATCACATATAAGAGTACAAAACTTTAGGTGCTATGAATAGAATAAGATTTTCTGTGTTACGGTTTTAAAAATTTATCGTGTAAATTTAAAATTTAAATCTAAATAACTAAGTAAATTGATTATACAATTAACTTGTATAATACTAATTTTTACTAATTTTTATTATTTATAAAAAATTACAAAAAATACTTAAAAAAAAAAATAGCCAATATTTAAGTCATCTTGCTATCTTTCATAAATCATAAAAATAGTAAACATTGGTATTCTACAAATTCATAATATAACTAATTTACTGAGTTACTTTGATCAAAATTTAAAATTTATAAGATAATTTTTTGATACTGTAGAACATAAAATCTTATGCTATCTATAATACCTAAGTCTTACTCCAAAAATAATTACCCCATATAATTGTAATAATAGCTATTATTTGACTCGTATATGAAGTTACAATTTTTTTGTCTTTTTCTGGTGAATATGTAATAAGCTGTAAGTCCTAGTTACATACTACGATATCAATTACATTCGGAATTTGTCAATTGTGTTAAATACAGAGAAATTTTTTGTATTTGAGAACTCAAATTTACCAAATTTATTAATTAAATAGAGGCAAAATTATATTGGAGAAATTATATATGAAATACAAGAAACCATGCTCCAATTTGTACTCGTGTTTTATTTATTTCTCATCTTTTCTACCGATTTTTTTATATATATCCAAAAAATAAATAAAATTTTAAAAAATAACCAACTAACTATTAAAATTGCAAAACTATCCAAACCGATTAACCAGTAACTGGACTCAAATCAATTTTCCGGTTAACCATTTCCCGGACTCTTTGAAATAGTCTAGTTAACCATTAACAGGAAATTTGATTTAAGTCCAGTTATTGGTTAACCGGATTTGTGCATTTTTTTTTAAAACATAATTTTTTTATTTTTTGTATTAAAATATTAGAAATGTTGAATATATTTCTTTGAAAATAGATGGAATTTAATATAATTTGATTTATTAGAAAGACTGCAACAAATAACCCGGATCAATATTTTTTAGGCCGGATTTTTCACGGTTGTAAGAAAAATTAATATATTTATTTATGTGTTATTGGAAGAAAATAAAAATGCTTGGATTGTGAGTTATTGATCCCGGTTCAAAATTCACTTCTAGGTAATCCAGAAAATATTGTGATATTTCTAGTACATTTAATTTATTAAAAGTTGTATCTATTTTGAGAATTCTTTTTGAAAAACAATCATTAAATAAATTAAAGTTTTTGTTTTTTTTTCAAAAATAGATACAACTTTTAATAAATTAAATGTACTAGAAATATCACAATATTTTCTGGATTATCTAGAAGTGACTTTTCAACTGGGATCAATAACTCACAATCCAAGCATTTTTATTTTCTTCCAATAACACATAAATAAATATATTAATTTTTCTTATAGCCGCGAAAAATCCGGCTTGAAAAATATTGATCCGGGTTATTTGTTGCAGTCTTTCTAATAGATCAAATTATATTGTATTCCATCTATTTTTAAAGAAATATATTCAACATTTCTAATATTTCAATACAAAAAAAAATTATGTTTAAAAAAAAAAAACAACTTAAAAAAAATACAGGTCCAGTTAATGGTTAACCGGATATACTGTTTTGAGTCCGGTAAACCATTAACAGGAAATTTGTCGAAAATCCGGTTATTGGATAACCGGTTTGGATAGTTTTTGAAATTTGTTTGGGATTTGGATATTTTTTTAAAATTTTATTTATTTTTTGAATATTAATAAAAAAATCGTTCTTTTCTATCTTGTTTATTTTTATTTTAAGTTTGTTCATGTTTTACAACTCAGTTATTTTTTATAGAAATCTGCACAGTATTTTTTTTATAAAGATTGAAGATCAAAACACTTGAATATTTATATTCATAATTTTTTTTTATTCATATTTCAAATCTGCGCAAATATAATTAAGAGGTCTTTGATCAAAGTCCTTACCATTAAATCAGAAACTAATTTTCAAATCTGCATAACATTATCAATAATTATGTACCAAAACAGTTTAGTAATTTTTGGCAACGGGAACACTCCCAAAAATTAAACCAAAAAACAAAAAGGCATGTTCTTCACTAGTCTAATCGGCCTTTATAAATTCTAAGCCTCCGTGGATGGCAGGAAGTTTTCACAAATCCGTATCATCCCAGGTATGTAAGTGGTGAATTTAGACCATTCATGTCACTTGATACGAATCTCAAAGCAGACATCCTACAACCTCAACAGCCACCAATTGAGTTTTGCTTGAATGAGGTTAATCTGGGCCGTCCATTTTTATCAATTGCATCTAAGGTACCTGGGGGACATGGACTCAGTTTTCACCCACAATGACAGACGATATGAACTTGTGAGCTTTATAATATTTTATAATATTTTTGAAAATCTTCCACAACTTTTGGTATTATTTCCAACATTTTCTAATGAATAATACAAAATTCAAACAATAAATAATTAAATATAATTATTACTTTACATGTGACGACATGATAAAACATGATGTGTCAAAAATGATGGATCAATCCATCAACGATAATTAAAATTAGTGTGTCAGCAAATGCAAATTAATTTCAATGACTAAAATTAGTGGGTCAGTAAATGTAACTTTTTTTCGTTACTTCAATACGACCCATTACATGATTATCACACCAATCCTTCCAATATCCGTCTCTGCTCAGAGCTAGAAGCTTACTGGCTGTATTTCATAATATTCTACATTTTTACGATAACTTTTTTTATTAAACAAATATTTAAAATGCACATATCTATGCATACCTTAGGAGATCTCACCTATCTTATAATTTCAAAATTTTAATTACGTGTATTGATTTTTTTTTTAAAATTTATACAGTTCAGCTATCATTATAAATTATCACAAAGAAATAGTCTTTGGTCTAGTGATAAATGCACATGGTCTCTATATGAGAAATCATGAGTTCGAAATTCAGATAGAGTAAATCTCTTATTGTATTACAAATATATTAAATAGTTAGGTGGCTTGATCTCTAATTTTTACTAAAAGAAAAAAGTTTATTACATATGCACCTGTTAACTTAATGACTACAATTATAATTTATAATTATAAATATTTGAATTCAAGTCCCAACTATACATTATCATTAAAAAAAACTCCCTTGTCTTATCCAGTATTGTAAAAAACGGTTGTTTAAGCCGATTAATCGTTGGCGGCGACCAAACCGTTCCGAATTTTCTCGATTAATTAACTGATTGTTTTCAATTATAACCGATTATTTTTAATTAATCGCTTGACGATACTATGTCCATCGGACAAACACTTACAATTATTTACAACACTGGTCTTATGACTCTTATCTACATTGTCTAGTTATGCCATGCCAGAAAGTCCAATAAGTTAAACACAGTAACATTACCAGAATAACAATAGGTTAGGTCTGTCCATTTTCCAGATGGGTCCAAAGGCTCTTTGCATGGTGATGTGACGGAGCTTGTATTTGTTAGCTGGCAACTGTAATCTCTCTTTCTCTCTCCCATTACATTCCCTACTAGCTACTAGCCTACTACTGGTTCACTCAAACTCTGGAACTAACCAATCCTAGAAGGAGAGAAGAAGAAAATTAAAGACGATTGAGAGAGGAAATCATAGAAAGGAAAAAGAAAAGAGGAAATTAGGAGAAATGGGGTTAAGGAGAAGTGTTTTGTATGGTGCATTATTCATGAAGATGTTCATCCTCTGTGGAATTCCTTTCTGCTTGTTTGTTGTTTTCGCCTATGACTCTTCATCAGGTCATACCATTCTTCTTTGTTGCTTATTTTTTATAGTTCAATTTGCTATTTATTTTATTTAATTCATCATGATCATGATCAATTTGCTTTTGGCAGTATTGTGAAGTTTTGATATCACAATTAAATGTTCAACATGGATATTTTTGTTCTGTGATATTCTCTTCTTTGGAGAAGGAATTTCCTGGAAGCCTTTTTGTAATGTAACTGGCTATGAGAATCCTGTATTTACTTTTCTGAGACAGAATATAAATAGTTTAACATTCCTAATTTTCTTTCCCTCTATAATTTTGTGTAAAGCAAACAAACATGATTTTTTTTCCTTATCTTTACTTTTTCCCCATCTTTGCAGAACCCAGAGGTTTTAGATTAAAGCACCGTGCACAGGTACTAAATTATCAATCAAACTAGTAGACAGTATACTATATATATATATATATAGAGTTAGGCTGGGGTGCTATAGATAGCATAGTGACCTCCCGTGCTACGGCTCAATATTCAAGTTTTCAAAATCCAAACGGTCGATCCGAATAATTCATTGTTTAATCCATATTGAAATGTGCTTGGAGACCAAATTTTACATTTTTTGGAATTTTTTTATTATTTATTAAACATTTTTGAAACCGCTGTTTTCCAGTGATGCAGAATTTTAATAAAAACAGCGATTTTGAAACCATCTTAATAAATAGCAAAAAAATTCAAAAAAATATAAAATTTGGTCTCCAAGCACATTTCAATATGGATTAAACAATGAACGGTTCGGATCGACCGTTTGGATTTTGAAAACTTGAATATTGAGCCGTAGCACGGGAGGTCACTATGCTATCCATAGCACCCCAGCCTAACTCTATATATATATATATATATATATTTACCTTTTTTCTATGAAAAATACCCACAAAAAATTGGTCCTAATTATGAAATAAGGCCTATAACAGCAATCATCTCTATTTCATATTGCCCCTTAGTTCCTCCTTCCAGTGCCCTTCTATACAAATCAGGTATCCATAAGAGTCACCTTCTCTGCACTTTTATACAATATACCCTTTTTTTTGTATTCTTTTAGGATGAAATTTGTAAAATTATATTTTTTTGAGTTGAAAAAAGAGAAGGAGCAGAACCATAGTACTGGTAATTAAATCAACCCCTTGAAATGCACACAGGTTGAGCTGCAGAGATTAGGCAGAGAAAGCATGCTGACAACTCGAAGAATGCTTCTTGGACCAGGCTCGCACCCTCCGAGATGCACCACAAAATGCGGTCATTGCTTGCCATGCCAGCCGATTCATGTACCAGTTTCACCAGGTTCAAATGTAATCATGGAATACTATCCTGAGGCATGGCGATGCAAGTGTGGAGATCGTCTTTATATTCCATGATAATTTATATTTTTACGTTCAATATAGATCCGGAAAATATAAGAATTCTCATTTACTTTGCTATGTTGTGTACAGAAAAAATCAATTAAGGATTGTGACCAGGATTAGAGATGAAAAGTGCACTTTGAGGCATATTCTGCAAAAAATGCTGAGTTGTATGATGTCAAATGCAACATAAGCAAGCATTTGAGAGCTGCTTTTGAAGGTTATGAATTGATTTATCATTTTATTTAACTATCTAGGAGCTGCACTACAAATTAAAATATGGAATCAATTGAAATTGATGATTTAATTGGTTCAAGTTCCATGCAGTGGAGTCTATATAGCATCAAACAAGATCACTAATATCATCTTAACTTTTAGTCTCTATAACATTTTCTAACATGAACAATAATTGCAAATTGGGACCCAGATAAAAAAATTATTCCCAGAATTTGTGAATTTGAGAAAACATAGTCTAAAAAGTCAAATTGAGACCAAAAAAAAGGAAGGGCTTCCACTTTCTTTTTGACAAAAAAGTGATGGGTGAAATTGTAAGAGCTGACACCACCTACAAACATATAGCCGTTGTGAAGTGACTCACACAAAAAAATATAGACAAGTTTAATGTTCATTAAAGCAATTTTCAACTTTGAGATAAATATTATGACATACATATAGTTCATCTCATGCTTTTCAGAAAGATTGATTCAGTGAAGATTTATTTTATTCATGATTGCTCTCTTTTAATTTATGATAATAAAGAAAGTTGTCATGAGGGGTTAGAATGGAGACAATTGAAAGGTTTCAGACAGGTTATAGTGTAACAATTTGATTCATTTTAATAGTTTGTTCATTACTCGAAAACAAAATCTATGTATAAATTAAATTTCAAGATTAATATAGAATTTATCACTAGACGCTCAACGGATATCTTTTTTTGGTAATTCTAGCAGTTCCTCTCTTCTACTTTTTTTTTGTATCAGATATGCGCATCAGCGACAGCAATTGCGTCTCTATTAGTATCCACATAAACAGATTGACAAACTACTGTAATTTGATATGCTAGTACTGAACTGAGAGCCCCTTCTTTACTCTCTTTCTCTCTCTCACTTAATGAAATGAAGTGAACGGAATTGTTTCAGAAAATGAACAGATCACTGCATAATTATAAAACATATGCGCCAGTTCAGATGCACTGTTCAATCACACCACTTCAGAGAGACTTATCCAGAGGTTATAGCATATCACTAGGTCCAAAATATATGTCCAACTCAATATCTTAATATATTAATTCGGCCCAAATCATTTGGCCTATAGAACATTTCTTATTTGTTGAATAAATTAACGTGAGAAACTAAAAGTAATGTTTTTAGCGATAGGCACTATACACACACATGCTGAGATTAAGATCCCAGACCCAATTCTACGAATACCAGAAGTAATATTTCAGCTACCTCTGTGAATAATATCTGTACCAGTATGGATATGTAATTTAGGATACATAAAAAACACTAATTATAAAGTGCTTATATATGCAGAGGTGACCAATTATTGAAGGAAAGAATATTCTCAATGCTCATTGGAAAAGCCTATAACAACCATCAGAACTTGTTAGGGGAAGAAACCAATAGCTAGCTATTTAAACTCAACTGACAACTGGTAACCTTTTTTTTTCTTTTTTGTTACTTCTCTGTCGTTAGATCTTAGTAGGTCCTTCTCTTATTCAAATTGCTTGAGATTAATGCGAGAACAATTTTTTCTTTTAAATTTTACAAAATTATTAATCCCTATGAAGTAAATTAACCTTATAAAATGAAGTTATAAGCCCCCACTTATTTATTCAGCTCTATCAATCTTAATTTTCTGATTTCGCTCTTGGAGGTAAACATATAAATATGAGGAATTAAGACCTCATATTAATCCCTAGGAACCTAATGCGATCTCTGTACCTGAAATCATATAATATACGACTCAGTGGAGGCTGCACCACCTCCCCACTGGTGACAAATAAATAATAAACAAGTACATAAAAGTACAAAAAAAATATTTGTCTCGGTGCGAGGATATGTATTAATCCCATTCCTTTCCTTTGTGAGAATTAATGCACTTAATTTATATCCTTGTTTTTTTTTTTTTTTGGATTCAAGCACGTCTTAAACAAGAGCCGACGTGCCAGCTTCAGCCTCGACCGGGACGGGTGGGGCCTTCGCATGACGCAATCCGGAAATCGCATTTATATCCTTGTTGGAGAAAGGCTTTGACTTATATTGTCAGACCTTATTAAAGTAAATAGTTACACAAAGCTTGCTTAAATTATAACCCTTTTTTCCATTTAAAAAAAAAAAAACAATATTGAGCAGGTTCTTCTTTTCTATTATCCATTACAAATAAATTTTTTTTATAAAGATTTTACACTCTGAAATGAAGATAACACATCTTCTTTTATAATGTTTCAAGTAACATTTCACATTCCTCAATGAAGTATTTAACCATACAATATTTCACATTATTCAAGTAATTATTCAACTATATAAAATTGACATTTATAATATTTACGTGAAAAAGTGATAATGTTAGTGTTTAATATGTGATACAAACAACTTGGAAAATGTGAAATGTCACTTCAAATATAAATACTAAATATTTAAAACATGAGGAGGGCTCAAATGTCCCAACAATTTATGCCCCAATTTTATTTCAAAATCTGAACCGCACATGAACACGCTAAGATTCGTACAAAAGAGATCTCTGGATTAGAATCTACAATTCATTCCAGTTCACTCATGACCCCTCTCTCTCCCTCTGTTTCGCTTTTCTCTGACCCATTCCAATCCCCGCCTTGTCGCTCCCACCCCTCCCGCCCCCTCGACACTGATGAGACTCCCTTCTCAACTCTCTTAACCCCCTCGAGTTTTCTGTTCGAATGTCGTCACTCACAAGTTAGGGTTTAATCACAAAAATAAAGAACTGTTTCCATGACCGTCGCAACCACCATCAACCCCTCTTCACTAATTGAATATACTAGTTCAATTAGAAGTACACAACATGTATATTTCCGTTCTTCATAAATCTTTAACATTTGTTTGTAACTTTTATTTTCTGATGATTGTTTTTGTTTTTGCTTTTGCTTTTTCTTATTTTTAATGGATATTCATGCAATTGCTCATTTTTTTTCTTATCACGTTTTTCGAAGAGAAAAAGTTTTTTTTTTTTAATGTTTTTTGTTTTGTAAGTTTCTGTATAAATGATTTTGAGTAAGAACTTGTAATCATTGAAATGCTTTTGAGCAAGTCTTCTGTTTTGTTACCTTCGTTAATTTAGAGTTGAAATTTAATGTCCCTGAATAGGAATTTCATTAATTTTCGAATTGCTCTCGTGATAATGGATTTGGGATAATTTCAATTGCAATAATGAATGTGATAAACAGCACAATAAATGGGATAGTTTCAATTAAAATAATGACGAAGCCAGTCTCTGACCAGAGGAGAGAGAGATAGAGAGAGCGAGCTGCTGTATCACACGAGGAGAGAGAAAGCCCTCGACTGTATCTGTCGGAAGAGATGAAGAGACATGATCCGTATTTGTTTGTCAAAACTGGAGAGCGGTAGTAAAAATTGAGAACCGGAAAGAGACAGACGATGAAACACCAGTCTTATTTATAAATAAAATGTCTCGAGCGAAGACAATTTGAATCGCTAATTTGAAATTAGACGAGCGGTTCAGATTTTGGGATAGAATTGGGGCATGAATTGTTGGAGCATTTGAGCCCTCCTCTTAAAACATTTGTTGAAACGTTTTATTTGATAAATATAAAGTATTCACTATCGTTAAATTAAACAAATACTGTAAATTTGATCTATTTAAACTATAAAATTGTATATCCAGGTTTTTAAAGATCAACTACATTTCAAAATTACACTGAGATGAATTCAAATTACTTTATGATGAAAATATCTATTACTGGATGGCTAATTTTGCAAACCATGTGTATAACTCATATGTTCCTTCTATGGAATCGAAAAAATTTCTTTCTAATTCCTTAAAAAATATCTATTACTTTTCAAAAAGTAAAGATATTCAGTTGGGTCAGCAACTGCGCCAGATGCACTGTGGGTGCCACAAACGATCCTGACTCCTGAGGATCAGATTTTTTTTTTTTTTGGTTGAAAGCTCGTAAGTGGTATTTCATTAATCATGACAAAATTAATTACACATCATTTTGTACTAGTACTTCTACTATTACTATTGTAATCAAAGTTAGACAGGGATATTCAGACGAGCCTTTGTGCTCAGATAAGGTTTGTGCTTGAGTTATTTAAAAGAAAACACATAGAAAAGAAATAGGAAGAAGGAATGAGAGGAGGAGGAGGAGGAAGAGGAGGAGGAGAGGGTCATTATCACTGTCAACGTATCATCATCATTAACAATAAATATACCTTATTTAATCATAGATATAGTGGATACTACTAGTAAATGTGGGGTGAAACAACAATACTCCCATCCGAACCCATTTAATCGAGCAAGTTATAACCAGATCCGAGACGGAAGCACCGGCTTGATGGAGATGAGGTGATGGTGATGGCGATTGGCGACTAGATCCAAGACAGAAGCGCCAATCAAATAGAGACGAAGTGATGAAGAATACTGATCAAATCCGAAGCGGAAGCGCTAGCTAATCGGAGACAGTGGTGAAAAGAAAAATGCCTCGTTTGCTCTATGTAAATGGATGTAGTGGCAGGAAAGATGGAAAGAGTGGGTGGTGAAAATTTCTTTTGACTCTCAAACTGGAAATATTTTTTTTTGCTAGAGTTTTGTCACAATTCAATTTGTTGTTTTAAATATTTTTTTTCAATTTTTGAGTAATTAAAATGAATCTGGAAGCAACTTGAGAAGAAAAAGAAAAAAAAATAGAGAAACAACAATTTAATTCATAATTTATGATTATTTCCTTACATCTTTTCTTTTCCTTTTCTACCAGATTGAGGTACTTCTAACACGTGTCCACAGTAAAAATACATGTTATTAACTAAAAAACAAAAAAGTTAAAAACAACAATTATTGGTAAAGATAAGTTCGAGAGCAGCTTATTTACACAAAATGCGTAGCCCATATTTACTTTTTATTCACATCTCAGCCCACAACAGAGTCTCCTGGCCCATCTCTCTTCTTAGAATTCTTTAATCTTAATTTCTTAAACCTCTCATCTTCTTCATTTACCAAATAACCCACGACAGGTTTTCGCCTAAAGAGGCGCAGCTTACCTTTTCCTCTCAGGTACCTGACTCAACACAATTGAATTTAACGGTCCAGATTTAATTTAAGCCGGTCGGTGATTGGGATGGCAATAGGGGGCGGTATTACTTGTGCTTTGAGATTCGGCCAAGTTAAAATTTTCATTTTCGGACCGTCCGATTCAATTCTACTGACCCAGTCAGGTAACCTTCTCTCCTCCTCCCCCTTTCGCGCGCCGCCATTGTTATTTCCTCTCTCATGGTGGGGATGGAAATGAGTTTGTGATTTTGTAGATCTGAACTGACAAAATCCGCGATGGCTGCACAGTTTCCTGTGGCACACAAATCCTTTTCCTTAGACATCAAGGTATTTCTCTCCCGTATCCACCAAGCATGTTTATCGTTATTTCTTGATATAAAGAAACAATTGTTGTAATTTGCTTGCTTCTCATTGTAGGGTAATAAAACTGATATAGTGATTTGCAAGTACGATGATAATTTTCTGGTTAGTTGCTGTTGTGTACTCTTTTAATTCTATATTGTGTGGTTTAAAATCTATACATCTTCTTAAGTGAGATTTGAAACTGTAGGTTATGGTGACCCAAATTGGATGTATGGGTACCATTTTGCATGCCAGGTATAAGCTATTTCTGCTTCTATCTAAGTAGACTCTCAAACTATTCTGTTCAATAAAGCACATCTAGGGGTGTTCATTGGATCCGGTTTAGTCGGTTTTGAACAGAACCAAATTAGTTTGGATCAAACGGTTCGGTTTTTTCAGTGTAATGATTTGGTTCGGTTTGCTTTTAAAAACCGAATTATAATTTCAGTTCGGTTTGATTTGGAAATTTTTAAAATTGAAATAACCGAACCGACCGAACAAACTTTTATATATTATGAATTTGGTCCTGACTACCTCGGTTTATTTCTTAATCAATTGCTTTAAATACTAAGGTTTATTTCTTAATATCCCAGTTTATTTCTTAATACCCTGATTTATTTCTTAATATACTTCGGTTTATTATAAATCAATTACTTTAAATAAACAAATTAATATATTTCATTTTGAACCGAACAAACCGAAATAAAACTTTAGTTCGGTTCGGTTCGGTTCGGCTGCAACGTTAATCTGTTCAGTTCAGTTCTATTTTTAAAACCGAATTATAACTTTGGTTTGCCTAGTTCGGTTCGACTTGAAACCGAACCGAACCGATGAACACCCCTAAGCACATCCACTGTTTTGACTACATGATGAATACTATGCTGGTTGATCTGTGTGCCAATAACTGTAATGATAGTACTTCTAGCAACATATTCTACTGATTTGACTTTTTGGTTTTGAAATTTTGTTAGAAAAGAGGAAGGTGTATCAACAGAGCCAACATTTCATGTGGCAGTCATCTTCGGTAAAAGAGATGAGGTATGCTCATTGTAATTATGTAGTATCACGTTTCTACTTTTTGAGCAAAATGGTGATCTTGAATTTAATAATGTTAATGCAGCCTTTTCTAGCAGCATGTGCTCGTCAATTGATCGAGAATATAAGGTACGAACTTTGTTTTGGTTCTTGCAGTGTCAAAATCATGCAAAAAACAACATTATTCGCTCTTTGTCAATTATCATGATGACTGCCTACATTTTAATATTTTAGCAGATAATAAACATTTATTATTGAGATTAGTGCCAAGAATAGATATATTTATTCTTATATATGTTGATATTTTTGCCTAAATTTACAAGGACACTGTTACTCCCCAAATGAGACTGAAATAAAAAAATGATTTAGGTCAGGCTTTAAGTTTGTGTTAGTTTGTTATGATTGATGAAGACATGAAGTGATTGATTTGGTCAATAAGAAGAATCTGGGTGCTCTAGGCTCTTTTGGTTAAGTTTAATTTATAATTTCTAACAGTGGGGTTTTATTTTAATTGTTGTTTGCAGAAAGAAAAAGAAACTTTACATTGTTTTGGTAAATACTAAACACAACTTGTCTTTTTTGTATAAACAGTAGCTGTGGTTCAACTAGGCCACTGGTGTTGTCTCTTGGCCTGAAGGATCACTCCCCGGTAACAAAACTGCCTTCTGATTTTTTTTTCTTTGTAATGAATTTGACACTTTCACTTTTTGTGTGGATAAAGGAGGGTTTAATGGACTTGACAGTGCTATGTATCATTGGGAATACGTATTGTTAATATACTTCATATTAGGAGAGAAATGGCTCAACTACAGATAACATCTTGTTCAGGCTCAACTTTCACTTCTGTTCTGGCACTTATTCCTTTTTTTTATGATATAACTTAATCAACTTTAAATACATTTAAGGAATTTAAAATTTTGTTTTAAAATGTCCTAGTGGAGTACCAAATGTACCTTAAATGATTCAAGGGAACAGAAAAAAACTATATGTGAAATACAGAGAATAACTGTAGAGTATATTTTTACATAATATGGGATTTTAGTACATTGAAAGAAGAATGATTCAGAATAATAGTAAAAAAAAAATTTCTCTTAATAAGACAAGTATTTCAGCATTAATTGGAGGTAGATATTTCCTTGACTGTTGTTTGGCTGCTCGTTTTCTAGTTTACTTTTTCCTAAATGAAATATCCGAGGGGTTAAATACTTGTTTTTGAAGTACAGTAGGGTTGATTTCAAAAACAATGGAATTTCCAGGATGTAGCAGACATTTGCAATTGTTGTATAGGAATTAACATATTATGATAGTTTTGTATAAAACCTATTTTCCTCTTAAATTGTTAAAGATTTTCTTTCATGATGTATTCTCAATTTGGATGCGCATATAAACTGGTTAATTTCTGATCATATGTATTTTCTTCCTATTTGGCAGGGTACTATGAAAGAAATCATTTATGCAGTGATGGAGAACAGGCTATGGTGAAATCTAACTCCATTCATATAGATAGAAGAGATCCTTTGGTTGTTGTTAGCAAGTTGCAGTGTTGCTTATTTCTAGATAGTGATGTTAAAGAGGCTATGAACTTATGTGTAGAAACAGGGGCCATTATTTTTCAGGGATCTGATCAAAACCAAAAGGCTCATACTACACTTGATATTTTAGAGGGAATTATTTTTATTTGATCTAATCATTTGGTGCATCTATTGTACCACATCTATAGGTTTTCCATTAGCAAATTTGTTGGAAGTATTTGACTGCACTCAAACGAAGAGAGAATCAGAGAGAAAGATAGAGTAAGGGTATAATGGTCTGAACTGAATTTTAGAGTCTGAAAATTATCATTTAATTACTTTTATATATAGTTAATATATTTTAATGATGAAATGGGTAAATATGTGAGTTTTTGCAATTTTGAAGGGTAAATATGTGAGTTTTATAATATTGAAGTTTTTGAAGGGGATACATGGAATCCCATTTTTTTTTTACATAATTAGATTTCCATCTGAGGCCAAGGGGTCAGTCATTAAATTATACAACTTTAGTTTATGTTCTATTTAAATTCAAATTATGTACAATTTGAATCATTGATTGCTCGTATTATAATTTTTGTTCAGAACTGTTGAAGAGTCAACAAATTATGCTATAAGTTGACCTGTTGCCAAGTCAATAAATTATGCAACTTTAATTATGTTCAATGTAATTAAAATTATGTATTCTTTTGCATCCATTTATTGCTAAAATTAGAATCATTGCATACAAATGTACTTGTTTGCTTGTTTTATTTCGTTTTCTTCTTGATACAAATGTAGCAATGCCTTCTCCGTTGTTTATAAAAAAAAATTATAAAGCCAAAAAATAGGGTACTTCTTAAGTTCTTATTAAACTTCATAAATGTTTTAGTTTAGTTATTATTTTATATTATTTTTGAGATAAAGATGGGTCAAATTCTCTCAACTTTAATACTTTTATAAGATTTTCAATTGGATATTAAACATAGAACTTTCCACATAGAACATTGTCTCAACCATTAAACGATATTTTAGTTCTATTTAATAAACATAAAAGCATTTGAGAGATAAAGAGTTATTTTGGTGGAAAATAAGAGGTAATCTTGTCTTCTGTCATATTGACATTTTGGTTCAAATGGGTAAAGTCCAGTATTCAACGGATGATAGATTTGCAACCTTCTGTTCTCATGTTCTGAGGTGCAAGTGGTGAATCTGGACCGTTTATTCACTTGGCACGAATCTTAAAGCAGATCCCCTACAGTCTCAACAGCCACTGGATTGAGTTTGGCCTGAATAAAATTAATCTGGGCCGTCCATTTGTTTCAATTGCACCTCAGGTACCTGGGGGATTGCAACAACAATAATTAATTAAGGATTCAGATTATTGCTCTGTTTAATATTTTTCATTGAATTGTCTCGAATACTGTGCTTATTAAAAAACTTAAATGTAAATTAATTCGGAATCAATGATGACATATAATAAAAAAATTATGGTGTTTAATCCAATATTAAATTAGTTATAAAAGAAAATTTTATGAAAAACAAATAATATGAATGATTGACTGTCTAATGAGATACAACATAAAGGAACGGTATAAAAAATTTATGAAAAAAAGCATTTCAACTATAAAAATTTTAAAAAAAATCTGAAAAACTTATAATCCAAGTTTGGATGATAAGGTAACATCCTATAGGAAATATACTGAGATAATTACTTAAGGTGGTGCTTCAGATGGGAGTAGAAATCCCTTCATTAAAAGAAAGAAACGAGAACGAAGGAGAAGAGAAGAAGATAGCATGTTGCCCACGTCGCGATCTTGCTCCAGAGGAAAGTAATCGGAGAGGGAAGAAGAGGAATGCGGCACTATAGCGAGGGTATGCTGCTGTGCAAAGCTCCAAAATTCATAAATCCCAAATCAGAGTGTAGGATTTATTGTAACAAGAGAAATGGCGCTCGAGCTCTTTCTTTTCCTTCCTCTGAGCACAACCTAACTCTCTTGGTGAGAAAATTACATCCTAAGACAATTATTCATGGTAAGTAAATTACATCGAGTAAATTACATCCTAGCTTTGCTCATAATACTGAACATAATAGAAATAATGTGCTTACATATTTTATTCTTATTTATTCGTTGTGTATTCATGAAAAATATTCCGCCATAATCAATCTTGGTTCAATCAAAAGACGCGAGACGCAACACTTACTTTATCTGAACTTAATTGTAGACTTACTAAACAAAATATTTCTCTTTAAATCCGGACCGTCCGTTTAAAATCCGCACAAATATTAAAAAGACGATGAGCATTCCATCTTGGATCGGATTGAACTGTATTTTGATTGGTCAGGATCGAAACATAAAATATGTTGTTACCTCATAGGAGATATGACCTAAACATTTGTTTATATTTTCTATGCCGCTTGCTAGGGAAAGAATTGTTAGATTGCTAATGCTTCATATAGTTACAAGATCCGTGAATTAAATCTAAATAATTTGTATTTTTGGTGATGCCGAAATGAATGTCAAATTATTCAGTTAACTGAATTTTGACTGAATTAAACCTAAATAATTTGTGAATTTTACGAATTTTTTCTGAGTTTTATGAATTATTCGCAAATTTTTCCTATAACATATATTTTTTTTTGGTCTCTTATATAACTGAGATTTTTGATCCTGATAATTCTAAATCATTTCTGAATTATACTTGAATTATTCCCAAATCAGAAACTTTTGTCCCGATCGAACTAAACCCGAATAATTCATTTGTCATTATGATGCTTCATTTGTTAGCAATTCGACTTATTTTAACTCTGTTTTACCTTATACTTTTACAAATTTAGAGAAACGGAAAAATTACAATTTTTTGTGTGCTTGACCTTTATTTCATTGCTTAGTAAAAAAAAAAAATTTTATTTTAAAATTCTGTCAATATCATTAGCTCAAATAAAACTGGCCCCCACGTCAGCCCCGAATAGGCACCGGACACGTCGGTCACGCAAAATATGAGATATCTCAGAGTATAGTGACTCCCTTCGATCAGATCCTTGAATCTTAATTTCAAATCGGCTTCAGCCCAGTTCAAATCTTGGAGCCCTCGACCGTTACCCACCCCTACCCTTCCCCTTGGTATCCCCCCTTTCTCCCCCTTCTCCAAATCGAAAACCCTAATTTCCAGATCTATTTATTCTTTCTCTTCGACACAATCTCTGTGTCAAATTTCAATCCAAGATGGCCACCACAAAGAGGGTTCCTCTCCAGTCCAGCTCCCTCCACAACATCTTCAATGGTGGTACGCTAACGCTAAAGAAGAAAACTATTGACAAGGAGATGTGTGGTACGCTAAAGAAGAAAACTATTGAGAAGGAGAAAACAGATGGTATAAAGAGGCAAAGAATCACTGGTATTGCAAAACTAGAAGATGCATATGATGCCGGTGGGAAGAATTCAGAGAGGTGCACCTTGATTTTGACTCAAGGAGACTCAGCCAAGGCTCTTGCTGTAAGTCTTGAGATCCCTTGTAGATACCAAGATTTGAGAGGTTACAAGTTCAAAACACTGCTGCGAGATCCCTTGTAGATACTTATAAGTTGGGAGGCTGACCCCCATTTTTATCTCAAAATACCATTGACTGTTTTATTTTGTACCAGAACCTTAACCAAGCTCAAATAAACACAAATTGAGAAATAAAAAAAAAAAAAACTAATAAATATGGTAGCACGTGCTTTTGTAGAACTTGTAACAAAGAGAGAAAGAGAACTAAAATGTGGTTTGTTCAATATGTACGTAGATGGCTGGTATTTCGGTGGTGGGGAGGAACTTTTATGGCGTCTACCCACTAAGCAGCAAGCTGATGAACGTGAGAGATGCAAATCATAAGCTTATAATGGAAAATGCTGAGATCCAAAATATAAAGCAGATTCTTGGTTTGCAACATGGTAAGGAGTATGAGAGCACAAAGGGTCTCCGGTATGGTCACCTCATGATTATGACCGATCAGGTAAAAATTCTGTGCCGGACAATTTCAGTTATGTCATTTTTTATAAGTTATAAGTGTAAGGGTGTGATAATACAATAGGATTTCATTCATATATAGCTTGGCATTTACTTGTACTAGAGATCATGAAAACAAGAATTTATTTAATTAGCTTCTAATTTTCAGGATCACGATGGTTCTCATATCAAAGGGTTACTGATTAACTACATCCATTCATTCTGGCCATCTTTGCTGAAGATCCCCTCTTTCATGGTTGATTTTATCACACCCATTGTGAAGGTACACTCCCATTCTGAACCAAACCTTTTAAATTACTAAAATTTTATCCCTATTCATTAAGAATGGAAGTTTTTATTTGCAGGCAACACATAGCAAGAATAGAACTGTGCTTTCTTTCTACTCCATGCCAGAATATGAAGCATGGAAAGAGAGCCTTGGTGGAAATACCAATGCCTGGGCTATTAAGTACTATAAGGTTTATAACTTTATGCAATTTTTTGTCCAAAGAAGGAGGTTGTAGAGTCTCCACATGAAAACCTCTAACAGACATAAATTTGAAATACAACATCTTTGTGTTGTTTGGTTGCCAGGGTTTGGGGACTAGCACGTCAAAAGAAGTGAAAGAGTACTTCCAAGACATAGAGAAGCACAAAAAGGATTTTGTATGGATTGATGAAAAAGATGGAGAGACAATAGAGTTAGCATTCAGTAAAAATAAAATAGAGGCTAGAAAGAATTGGCTTGGGCAATTTGAGGTACTTGGTTTCTATTTATTGGTTTAATTGTACTATTTGCAGGTCACTAATTTAATGTTCAATGAACTACTTTGCAGCCTGGGACTCATCTTGACCAAAGGGAAAAGAGTATCAAGTACAGTGACTTTGTTAACAAGGAGTTGATTTTATTATCTATGGCTGATTTACGAAGGTCAATACCATCAATGGTGGATGGGCTCAAGCCAGATCAAAGAAAAGTATTACTTTGCTCTTTCAAGAGAAACTTTATAAAGGAAGCTAAGGCAAGTTACAAAACACCTTCTCCCTAATTAGACTTTTTCTGATAATAAGGGAAAAAAAACCAGTTCTGTATAAAATAACATTTTCATTTGCTTTTATGTAGGTGGCCCAATTTTCTGGTTATGTATCTGAGCATTCAGCACACCATCACGGCGAACAAAGTTTAGATAGTACTATCATTGGTATGGCTCAGAACTTCGTTGGAAGCAACAATATTAATCTATTGCAGCCCAATGGTCAATTCGGTACCAGACACCAGGTATGCTATTGAGAGCAATCAAATTGTAATAATTATTCTTACTTGGCTGGTTATTTTCTCCTAGTATGTTGTTCTTAATATATCCCTTTTGTTTTTCAGGGTGGAAAAGACCATGCAAGTACAAAGTATATCTATACTCAGCTGTCACCTTTAACACGGTTTCTGTTTCCAAAAGACGACGATATTCTCCTTGAATACCAGACTGAAGATGGCCAGTCAATTGAACCTGTTTGGTACAAATCTATGTTTCTTCTCTTCCAATTAAACTTTGTTTGCTGTGTAATTAATTTGTATTAAGCATATTTTTATTTTTCAAATTGTCAGCTATATGCCAATAATACCAATGGTGCTGGTCAATGGAAGTGAGGGAATTGGGACGGGATGGAGCACTTCTGTGCCGAGCTACAACCCTAGGGACATAATTGCAAATGTCAAACGGTTATTAAATAACGAGCCCATGGAACCAATGGATCCATGGTATAGAGGCTTTAAGGTGTGTGAAGCAAATTATACTTCTCTACATTTTAAGCAAAACATTAATTTATGTCTACTAGACACTAATCTCAAGAATATTACCAGGGCATTATTGAAAAATCAGCAACTAAGGAGGGTGGTGCGACGTATACTATCACTGGTGTCATAGAACAAGTTGACAGTACAACTTTGAGAATTACTGAACTGCCTATTAGGAGATGGACCCAAGACTACAAAGCATTCCTGGAGTCCCTAATGACTGGGAATGACAAGATTAAGGAACCATTTATGAAGGTAATATTCATAGTCACTTGACATATTTTGTTTAGTAAGAAGAGTTTTTATGCTTGAAAGCAAAGCTGGTCATGAAATTTTTTATATGTGATGTCTCTATTTATTTCTAAACAGGATTATCAAGAACATAATGATGATGCGACAGTCCACTTTGAAGTTACTTTAACTGAAGAAAACATGAATATTGCGATCCAAGAGGGGTTGGAGAAGAAATTCAAGCTCACCACCACAATTGCCACGACCAATATGCACCTTATTGATTCCAAGGGTGTCATCAAGAAGTATGATACCCCAGAGCAAAGTATGATAGGAATTCTTTTTTTCTGCCCCCTGTAAATTTTTGTTATTTATATTTTTTGTTTTGTAGTTCTTTAAATATTGTTCTTTGTGCATTTCAGTTCTTGAAGAGTTCTTCCACAAGAGGCTTGACTTTTATGCAAAGCGGAAGGTTGATTTTACCAGCATAAATCTCCTATAGTAGATACTGTTCAAATAATAAACTTTTGAAATGCTAATAATTTGGTTTTCATATTTTAGGGAGTACTGCTGGATAACCTAGAGTTAGACTTGCTGAAGCTAGATAACAAGGTCCGGTTCATACTTGGCGTGGTCGAAGGAGAGATAATAGTGAGCAATAGAAAAAGAGCCGAACTTCTCCTCAAGCTAAAACAGAAGGGTTTCACCCCTTTCACAAAAAAGACAAAAGGAATGGTTGCTGGGTTCCCAAGTGCAGAAGAGGATAATGAAGACATGTCTCCTGAGGCTGTTGCAGGAGGTGTGATTAGAGCTAACGACTATGAATATCTCTTGTCAATGCCCATTGGTACACTAACACTTGAAAAGGTTCAGCAGTTGTGTGCTGAGAGGGACAGGTTGGAGGTCGTGATTGAAGAGTTGAGAAAGGCCTCGCCTAAATCTCTTTGGATGAAAGATCTAGATGCTCTTGATGAGAAACTTGATGTAAGTGTTAGAATAAAAATCTTAATTAGTATTTGTCTGTTGTTCTACTTAAATTTCCTTCATCGCTAGTTAATTCTAAGTTAGTTGATTACTTGCATTTCGACGATTTCATTTATTATTTTTGTCTAGTTCTCTGTAGTATTGTTGTGTTGCTGTATCAGATACTGTATTTTGGAAGTCACACTTAACTAGTTGTCATGCCAACACAGGACTCATTGGTTTGTAATTGTGGCAGTATATGCATTGAGTTTTTCTGTACTTTGTTTTAAGCAATTGACATTCTATAAGGGTGCAATTTACACACATCTTGGGTGCACCTTTTGCCACCACAAGTAGTTCATTATGTACTGGCTGGTACTGTAATCTTTTGTTACATTCACATCTGACATAATTTTGTGGAACAGGTCCAAGAAGAGAAGGATGTGGAAAGAGAAGTTGTGAGTAAGGCAATGTGGGACAAGGCCCATGCAGCAGGTGGAGCTGCACAGAAATCCGCGAGGGAGCCGAGAAAGAACAATACAGTTCTAACAGAAGCCAACATTGATGATGCTAGTATGTACTAAGTTCAATGTTCTAATAATTTCTTTTCACTGTTCACTTGTGTGTATATTTGCTCAGAATAGTGTTGTTTTTGTAGATTATATGTCTGACTCATCAAAACCTATGGCTGAAGGAGCACAAAAGAGAGCTGCTGCTAACAAGGTACAGATTGTCATCTTCTCCTAGTAATATTATTATAATTATTAACTTAGTGATTCATTAACTTGACCTATAGTTAATTTTAAATATTCGACATCAATTGAGTTACTAAATAATTTCTTTTCATCCCAATTCCAGTCTGAAGAGGTTATGAATGATAATGAAGATGAGGTGCTTGAGTTAAAAGAATGCCTAGCTACTTCCAACCTTGAAAACCATTCTCTGGATCATACAGGTTATTTGCAGTAGACAACAACTCATTTCATTAAGCATAATATGACCAACATTCATAGATTTTGCATATCTAATTTTCTTTGAAATAATTATAGAAATGGAGGCAGAATCATCTGCTGGCCACGCAAAGCAAATCCTGATAGAGGCACCCCAACCGCAAGAGAAAAGGAGAAGGGGAAGGAAACTTGCAGCTGCCAAAATTGAAAAAGATTGCCTAGCTGCTTACAACCTTGAAAACCTTTCTGCGGATCCTACAGGTTATTTGCAAAAAAGCAGAAACTAAAATTTCTGCGGATCCTACAGGTTATGAAGCATAATATGACCAAACACTCTTAGATTTTGCATGTCTAATTTTCTTTTAAACAATTATAGAAATGGAGGCAGAATCCTCTGCTGGCCAGGGAAAGCAAATCCCAATTGAAGCACCGGAACTGCAAGAGAAAAATAAAAGGGGAAGAAAACGTGCAGCCAAAAGCAATGAAAAAGAATGCCTAGCTGCTGCTTCCAACCTTGAAAACCTTTCTGCAGATCATACAGGTTATTTGCAAAAAGACTAACTCATTTCAGCAATGATAATATGGCCAACACTCTTAGATTTTGCATATCTAATTTCCTTTAAACAATTATAGAAATGGAGGCAAAATCCTCTGCTGACAAGGCAAAGCAAATCCAAGTAGAAGCACCCCAACTACAAGAGAAAAAGAGGGGAAGACAACCAGCTGCCAAAACCAATGAAAAAGAATGCCTAGCTGCTTACAACCTTGAAAACATTTCTGCGGATCATACAGGTTATTTGCAAAGGACTAACTCATTTATCAAGCACAATATATGACCAACCCTCCTAGATTTTGCATATCTAATTTTCTTTTAAACAATTATAGTAATGGAGGCAGAATCCTCGGCTGGCCAGGCAAAGCAATTCCCAGTAGAAGCACCCCAACCACAAGAGAGAAAGAGGAGGGGAAGACAACCTGCTGCCAAAACCAATGAAAAAGAATGCCTAGCTGCTTCCAACCTTGAAAACCATTCTCCGGATCACACAGGTTATTTGCAAAAGATGAGAATTAATTTTATCAAGCATAATATGACCAACACTCCTAGATTTTGCATATCTAATTTTCTTTTAAACAATTATAGAAATGGAAGCAGAATCCTCTGCTGGCCAGGCAAAGCAAATCCCAATAGAAGCACCTGAACCGCAAGAGAAAAGGAGAAGGGTTAGAAAACCTGCTGCCAAAACCAATGAAACAGAAAGCCTAGCTGCTTCCAACCTTGAAAATCATTCTCCAGATCACACAGGTTATTTGCAAAAGACAAGAATTAATTTTATCAAGCATAATATGACCAACAGTCCTAGATTTTGCATATCTAATTTTCTTTTAAACAATTATAGAAACGAAGGCAAAATCCTCTGCTGACCAGGCCAAGCAAATTCCATTAGAAGAACCCCAACCACCAGAGAAAAAGAAAAGAGTAAGAAAAACTGCAGTGGAAACCAATGCCAAGCCCAAGGCTGCTGCTGCCGGTAGAAAGAGAGGGCCCTCATCACAGAAAGCAAATGCTACCAACACAGCCAAAGAGATGGCATCCCCAGTAAAGAAGAAGCGACGCAGTGTAGAAGGTTCCTCTGGTAATATGGATGAGGCCGAGAAGGTTGCTGTTATTGCTCCAAGGGAGAGGCCAAGGAGAGGCAATGGAAAGAAAGCAGTTTATGTGGAGAGCGATTCAGAGGAAGATAACAATTGATCTTCTGACTTTGAACAAGGAATATAATCTTCTATTTTTTGTTTTTGTTTTAGTTGGGGTGGGGGTTCGATTGCACTGTTTGTGCTTCAGTGCACTGCTTGTACTTTTTGCAAGCTAAATGCTGATATGTGAGCAAAAAAAAATTGATCTTACTTCGCATAAGATTTTCTGGTGATAATGGATGTAAATTCTATTTAATGAATTCACTTGTGGATATAGAATGGACAGAATTATTTAAATTGCATAAAAATGAAATGAGTAGTCATAAAAAGATAAACAGAATTGTTTAAAGTCATCATGGAAAACAAGCGTGGCAAGGTGTAAATTGGAGCAAGCCTTTCATACTTTCGAGGGCTGTATCAGATACAAAAGGCGCAACTCCATCGAACGACCCCATTTGAATGTTGAATAGATTATAATTATTTGATCATTTTAATAATCTTACAAAATAAATTTAAAATCCGACATTTATGTATTCAGATATTATAGCCTCACTCAAATTTGGAATTTGCTTCCAGATGCTTTAAAGTCAGATTAACCCTCTTTAACAGTAAATGGTATTATTATTTTATTTTTTTTTGGTGGGGGGTGGCTTTATGCCTTTATCTAAATCTTTTAAACTAAGAATGTCCCTTTTTTTTGTTCGTGCTATTGGCTTTAGATAATGTTGATAACAGCAATAGAAAGGGTAATGCGCAAGAAGCGGACATCACCACTTAATATATATATTGACCTCAGAAAGAGGTTCCGAGACTATTATAAGGTCAAGAATTGCCAAAAGTGGTCACTTAATATATTTTCGTTTTTCCTTTCCAATTTGGAGATTTGGGGGCCCATATATGCGATCCTAATATGACAAAAGATAACTAAAGATGAATTTAATTAAAAGAAAACAGTTTTCAGTGAAAAACGTATCTGACAATCCAAACAATATTTATTATGGGTTAAAATGCATCATTTATTTTGTGCTTCTAACGTGCACTCTCTCTTCATATCTTCATTTTTAAAGTTTAAATAGTCAATTTGAATCTTTCAACGTGTTTTTCATATTAAAATATGTTTGGAGATCAAATTTTACATTTTTTGAAAAAATTTTACTATTTTTTTTAGAATTTTTTATTAAGCTAAACAATAATAAAAAATTCAGCAAAGTGCTGATTTTAAAAAATTCTGAAAAAATAATAAATTTTTTTCAAAAAATGTAAAATTTGGTCTCCATGCACATTTTAATATGAAAAATACGTTGGAAGGTTCGAATCAACTATTTGAGCTTTGAAAATGAAAATATAATAGAAGGATGCATGTTAGGAGTACAAAAAGGAGGGTGCACTTTAACCCTCCACACATATATATATACTGTCGTGTCTATTAAAAACGTTTCGTTTCAAAAGATAATGTACAAATAATTATTTGAAAATATATATCAAATTAGAGGTTGTTTATTCTTACCGATAATTAATAAGTTCATACCATTTGATGTTAACGTTATGTGAATAGGTAATTAATATATAACTTGCCAAATCTTAATATTTGTTATATATAAGGAGGCGGCTTAATTCGTCATTGTTTTCTTATTTCAATTATGTCTTATATTCTTATCTTTGTTTCTAAAATTCAAACAAATATTGTGAATTGCTAAAATGATCTCCATACTAAAATGTGTTTGGAGATCAAATTTTATATTTTTGAAAACTTTTTACTAGAAAGCGACTTCATAATATCTTGGACCATTCAAAACAATAATTTTTTATCTATTTAAAAAATACTAATTTTCTTTAAAAAATATAAAATTTGTTACCCAAACATATTTTAAATTTCTTATATTTGTTGAGTGGTTCGGATGACTCTTAGTCTTCTTACAAAATAAAATTATATGACTTTTATTCAGCTCTCTTAATCTCATTTTTTTTAATTCCGTCTGAAATTAATTAATTCGCGTACTTCAAATTCAATTTATCAGTATTACCATTCAATTTAATGTTTTTTCATTATTAGTTTATTAAAATAATTTACTATAAGAACTAGCTTTTGATTTAATGACAAAGACATATAGTTTCTATGTGAGAGATTATAAATTCGAAATTCAAATAAATTTTATTTTTATTATAATAACAAAAATATTTAATAGTTGAGTTACGTGACCTCTAAAATGAAAAAAAAAAATGATTAATTGACCTCTAAAAAAATATTATTAATTTTTTTTTATTATAATTTTTTTTTTATTGACCTCTAACTTTACTTAAAAAAAATGATTTACTATGAATCAGGCGATAACATTAAAAGTAGGATTCAACATTTACAAAATTAAAATGCAGAAAGTCTGAAACACAAAGAAAATATAATATTGTGACAAACCAAAATAATAAAACAACAGAGGGCCCCACCACAGCACTCCTAAATTATTGGATCAATACAAAAACAAACCACCTACAAATGAAAAATCCAATCCTTTCTTTGTCCACTTTCACACCCACAAACAAGCAACCAATAACTAAAACAAAAAAAGGAATAATTTCCACAAATTCAGACAAGACAAGTTAAGTCTATATCAATTTGTACTTTCTCCACCCATCATTTTTTTTTTCAAAAATTAATATTCACAAAAATTAATTTCCTTTTTCTTACGTCCATCTCTCCCAGGGTAAAGATTTTAACAGAGCATTTTTGGCTTTATGCAGCGAACATAGTATACAATCAAAACAGTGCATATGGTTAATACGATGCATGAAGCTAAAAATTGCTCTGTTAAATTCTTTACCCCTCTCCCATGAACCGAACACATCATCACAATTCACACATGTAACAAATTGAGTCCTCGCATGTTTTATTGAGTTATACTCGTCAACAACTTGATTGAATCATAACATGCTATGCAATTTAGGATATTCACCTGTTATGCATGTTTTCAGCATTCTATTTTTTATTTTTTAACTATAAAGTTTGAATGAATTTACAAAAAAAAAAAAAAAAAAAAGAAACTAAGTCTGGCATAAATTATCAAACAACCACATCATCTTTTTCTGGTTCGATTCCGGTATCACTTGTACCATTGTTGGTACCATTGCTGGCCTCCACTGCAACCGTTTTCTCTTTCTTAATCCAAATCCAAGCGGCCTGAGCCCAATCCCATAAATTGAGAACAATGTAAGTTCCAATGCCTCCGATTAAACCGTATGCAATCGAGTAAGTTAGCGGCATCCCAATTAGTGTGATAAATGCTGGTATTGCCTGTTTCATGTCATGCCAATCGATTTCCGTCACCGACTTCATCATCAGAACCCCAACCAGTACCAGAGGTGGCCCCACTGCCCATGCCGGAATAGATGCAAGAAGAGGCGTGAAGAAAAATGACAAGAAAAAGTATCCTGAGACGGTCAAGGCAGTGAGACCGGTACGGCCGCCTTCACGGATACCAGTTGAGGATTCGATGAAGGCAGTAACAGGGGAGGTACCTGTCACAAATACAAAACAATGAAATTAACCTTCCACTGCAATTAAATACAAAATCAAACTATTAAGAAAATACTTTTCTCTCCTAAGCATTTTCCACACAATGTGCCAGTGCCTAAATAATGTAGACACCTCAATTTGAGTAACGAAAATAATAAACCAACAAAATCAAACTAATTAAACAGTACCTAGGAGGGATCCTATGACAATTGAAGTAGCATCGGACATGAACGCAAAGTATTGACCTTCAAAATCGCCGTTGTTGTCAACGAAACCGGCAAAACGGGCCATAGAGTAAAGCGTGCCAGTTGTGTCGAGAATGTCTACATAAAGGAAGGTCACAAGAGCTTCCCAGAAATAACCTCTTCCTATTCCATCAAAACTTAGTGCTCCCGCAGTGTGTTCAATTTTGTGCACGTCTACAACTTTCTTAAAGTAGCTGTTTCAGGAAAACCAGAAATTGATCTATAAAAGATGTATATCTGGTACTTATGAAACCAAAATTGAAAAAAAAATTCTGAACTAATCATGTCAGTAGAGTAATCATCAACTCAATGCAACAACAAAAAGGCAAAAAAGCTGTTAATCAAAGAGAAGGCCTAAAAGTGGTGTATGATTGAACTAACTCTATACCAGTACTCTGAATAAAAAGTGCTGTTGTTTGTTCATGGTACCTGTAATTTTCATCCCCAGTAGCAGTGTGAGGGAAGGCAGTGACATCAGTATTGCGAAACCACGACACAGCCGTGACAAACACAATCCCATAAATCATGGCACCTTTGATTCCTTTTATCAAACAATATGCAATGATGACAAACCCAACAAATCCGAGCCAGAATGTCGCGCTTTCCATCTTTCCCCCAACGCACATTATACCACTCGATGCGGATCCACCGGGCATGAGTGTAACCGTTCCGTTATCAAATGTTATGACTGGTGCCACCGCTACTCGGTTGGCTGTAGGGCATGCACCGATTGTGACTAGTGTGGATGAGCTGAAGCCAACCAAGCCGACTCCTTCGCTGTTTTGTAAACCGATGAAGGCCAGAAAGAGACCAATACCTAGCATATCACAGTCACATATAAATGTTATAAACTTAGATTAAATATGCATTATAATCACTTGAATGAAAATAGAGGTTGAAATCAAATTTTTTTTTTAGAAGCCATAAATAAAATTTTTTTTTTTTACCAAACCTGATTGCTTAGTTTTTTTACAAAAAGCATAAGAATCGAGATACTATTTCGATCCCTTTTTTTATTTTGGGACTAAATTTCACAGATTTCAAGAAAAAAATATGTTGAAAAATTGTAAAAATACCTTGGATTGAATTGCCATTTCAGTCCAAAAAAATAAATAAATTTGGAACCATATTTCGATTCTTATGAATTTTGTAAAAGAAAAAAAGTGTTGGTTGAATAAAAATTCATTTCGATTCTTATGGTTTTTGTAAAAGAAAAAACAAAAGTAATAATATTGGTTTCATAAAAATCTTTGAGTGAGTCTATGGTACTATGCATATCACGGGTTGCTACTATGATACGGCTCTATATTCGAGTTTTCAAATCCTAACAGTCGATCCGAACTGTTCATCTTTTTCTCCATATTAATGTGTTTGGAGACTAAATTTTACATTTTTTGAAATTTTTTTACTATTTTTTTAGATTTATTGAAAATCACTTTTTTTGGATGGTCCAGAATTTTCTGATCAAGTGATTTTCTAAATATCTAAAAAAATAATAAAAAATTTTCAAAAAATGTAAAATTTGGTATTCAAACACATATTAATATGGAAAACAAGATGAACGTTTGGATCGACTGTTAGGATTTGAAAACTCGAATATAGAGCCGTATCACAGTAACAACCCGTGATATGCATAGTACCATAGACTCACTCAAAATCTTTTTTTTAATTATGGTTTATAAAAGAAATTCTTGAAATCCTCGTGGATACAAATATGACTCGGTCTTTAGAGCCTTCTTTATTATTACACACACACACACACACAAAAAGAGTCTAAGTGTACAATTATTTTATGGCATATTTATTTAATATAAGTTCTTCAAAATAATAATAAAAAAAGGCACGAAAAGATGTAGATGTCTTACTCGTCCCGTCCTTTTACTATATATGATGCGTACCAATTTAATTAGGTTTATTGGGCTCCTTTTTAACATGAGATTTCTAAATTTAAAAGAGCAAAATAAAAGAGTTACCAGCTGATGAAGCTATACGCACGGGTTTGGGTACCATCTTGGCTATCTTCGAACGAAACCCGAGTATCGATATGATTAGAAATATGATTCCCTCAAGAAACACAGCTGCAAGTGCGGTTTTGTATTTCAAGCCCCCTGAACCGTGATACCCAACAACCGAATACGCAAAGTATGCGTTGGTTCCCATACCGGGCGCAAGTGCAAGCGGTAAGTTTGCAAATAAACCCATGATAAAGCACCCGATAAGAGACGAGACGGCAGTCGCAACAATCAGGTCCCGGCGAACCTTGTCAAGGCACTGAGAATAACCGGCGTCTACTGGAGGAAACTTGCATGATTCTGACGGGTTAATGCAATCATTGATTGTACAAGTGGCACCAGAATCTGTGAGAATGGAAGCATTCACAGCTAGAATGTAAGCCATGGTGAGAAAGGTGGCAGTGCCGGCTCGGAGCTCGGTGGTGAAATTACTGCCCCTTTCTGCTAGCTTGAAGTATTTACCGACCGGTGACCGGTTCACAGCTATGTTTAACCGACCCAGCCGGCTATGTGACCTCTCTTCCCTTCTTCCTGCCTCAACCTCCATTGATGGATGTCTTCCTCTGTTTCTCTTTTCTTTCTAAAAAGAAGGAACACAGAGAGAAAGAGATTCTGAGGGGGTGAGGACTTATTTGGGATCTTAGCGAGTGCGGAATTTTGGGGTCAAACAACAAGTCCCGATCGTCTGCATTAACTCAAAAAAGCATCTTTTAAGTTGATGCATCTAAGCCGTTTGATTTTAAACGGAGCCAATCCGGCCACAGCCAATAATTCAAGGGGCCCTTTAATATCAGTGTGGATCTAATCTGCAAGAATCGTAAAGCGGATCGGACGATTCGGATGCATTAACTCAACAGATTTTTTTGTGGTCAATGCAGAGGATACGAATTCTCAAACGAGAAACAATAGAAGAGGAATTCGATTCCTCTGAGATATCTCATATTTTGCATGACTTTTGGAAAAATCTGAACCGTTCAAATACGTTCTACACGAATCTCGAAGCTCAAATAATACTGGCCCCCGCGCTATCCCCGATTAGGCATCGGACACGTTGGTCACGCAAAAGTTGAGATGCCTCAGAGGATACGCACTCAGAGAAGAGATTCTAATCGAAAAGTCAAAATAGTTTGGGTTTCGGCTGGGGTTCGGGTTCAGATTGGACGAAAATTTTGAATATTCAAATAGATATTTTGATTGGTCGCTGTCTATCTTTGTCTTCTTTGTTAAGTTCTCTGTTCGCGCTCTGTAGGCTGTAGGGGTGTTGATCTGTCGCCCTTCGGTGGGTCTGCGCTCCGAATCCATATTCCCTCAGGTACCTGAGATCCAAGCCATAAAATTGGACCGTTCTTTTCGTGCTGAACGAATCTCAAAGCAGACTCCCTAAGTCTCAACTGACTCCGGATTGAGTTTGGTCCAACTGGGTTAATCTGGACCGTCTATTTTTGAAAATTGTACCTCAGGTACCTGGGGGTATATGGGCTCCCTGGTCAGATTAAATATTAGAGCACTTAACAGTTGCTCTCTCCTTTCTGGTACGAGTTTCAGAAAGTCTTGCTTGTCAGCACTCTGCAGCGCAGCACGATCTATGTACGAATGAATTTGATAATTTGGTTTCTCAAAAAAAAATGATAATTTGATTGGATTCGTTTATTATATTTTAAGACAACAGAATTTTAAGGAGAAATAGAAGGAAATGAACATCATGTATAAATTTAACTAATTTTATATTTCTAAAATAGAATGCAGAGAAGATGAATTTATTATGCATATTGTGCAGAGTATGTTTTTAGAAATAGAAGAGCCACGTGAAGCTAGATCCGAAATTTTTAAATATACCATATTCCTAAAAAAGATAAATCAAACAATTATAATTTTTGAAAAATTCGAATTTTGACACGATCGCATTATCTAGATGCGATCACTCTTTTACGGGCCGCATCTAGGGGATGAAACCACCCCTTTTTTTTTATTCAGATTGCACTGCTGCACAAAAAAAAAAAGGTGGCCACATCCCTTAGATGCGGCTCGTAGAAAAGTGGCCGTATTGAGGGGATGCTGCCGTGTCAAAATTCAAAATTTTCTGGTAGTTTGATTTATCTTTTTTGAGTTATAGTATATTTAAAAATTTCTGAAGCTAGATGAACACTTGTTTGACTAAAAAAAGAAATGTTTTTTTTTCACGTGTTTTTTTAGAAAAAAAATATATAAAAAGTACTTCAAATTTAAAAATTATAAAACTATATCTCATTCTAAAATTCCATCCATTTTTTTTATTTCTCTGTTTTTTCTCAGAAAAAAATTATAAAATATACTCAATCTTCAAAGTAACTATCAATTATACTAAAAAAAGATTATTGATGCGTGAATCTTCAAAAGATTGAGAGATGAACAACACACATTTTTTTAAGAGAGAAAGTACAACGTACTTCGTCACTAATTAATTAGTGCAATTAATCATTTACAATTTGGATAGCATCGTCCTTGTGTTTTTATTTTTATTTTTATTTTTCATTCTCTTTTTCTTTTTCTCTATCCCCGTACAAATATGGTCTAGCTAGAGAGATTTACAAGAATACTAGCTGGTTCAACTAATACATCACTCAGAGAGAAAGAAAGCTCAACTCAACGAAGAACAAGATAAGATAAAATCAAATGATAAAATTCATAATAACTCAATAATCTTCTTACAAAATGACTTTGGGCTCTTATATAGTCATATGCTTTCCTATGTAAGCTATATAATAATTATTAGAGTGAGTCTATGGTACTATGCATATTACGATTTGTTACTGTGCTACGGCTTTAAATTCAAGTTTTCAAATTCTAACTGTCAATCGGAACCGTTCATCTTGTTCTCCATATTAATATGTATTTGGAGACCAAATTTTACATTTTTTGAAATTTTTTTACTATTTTTTTAGATTTACTGAAAATCACTGTTTTTGGATGGTCCAGAATTTTCAGATCAAGTGATTTTCTAAATATCTAAAAAAATAGTAAATTTTTTTCGAAAAATGTAAAATTTGGTCTCCAAACACATATTAATATGGAGAACAAGATGAATGGTTCAAATCAATCGTTTGTTGTTCGTACAATAATCTTTTACGTCTATTTGACTAATTTGCAAAAACATACAATTATTGAATTTTACGATTTCTTCTATTTTGAGAATATGTAGGTCCAAGAAGAGTAAGAACTGTTGAATAATAAGCTTGGACTGAAGAAATCATGAAGACCTTTATCAAGAATACATATTGTAAAATCAAATGCTTGGTAAAGTATGTGTGAGGTTGATTAAATTGAGATAAAACGTTATGAACGTTTTTAAAACGTTGGTAACGTTTTATAATAATCAGAAGCCTCAAAAGAATCAAGTTATAACATTATAACGTTATACAACCGTTATAACGTTTGTAAAACGTTAGAACGGTTATAAAACGTTATGTAACGTTTTCTAAGCTGTCAGAGAATTAAAACCCTAAATCGTATTTGAATAAAACGTTGGTAACGTTTTATGTCAAACAGCTCATTTTTGAGCTGCCACTATAAATAGACTGAAGGGATCACTTTCAAATCCATCTCAGCCGACCCTAATCATTTCAAAAGCGATTTTCTGAGAGCTTAGCCTACTCCATTGTTGTGAGAGCTTAAAACTTCAAAATCCCTCAAGCAACCTCAAACCTACTTCACTAATCTTGATCTAGATTAGGTTAGAGTGATCTATTGAGTGTTTCTCTTGTTCTTGAGTAGCTTGTGTGACTTCCCTTGTTTGTAAGGGCTTGCCGGCTCAAACCTCGAGTTGCTCGTGTGACTTCCCTTGGTTGTAAGGGCTCGCCGGCACTCATCTCTCGTTGGTCGTGACTTCCCATTTTGTAAGGGCTCACGGTTCACAATTGTAATACTTTCATATTGGGTAATAGAAAGGCGCACCTAGAAAGAGGTTGCGACGCCCCGGAGACGTAGGCCTTTGTTTTGCCGAACTCCGTTAACATCCCGCGTGTCAAATTTCTCTAAACTCATCTATTTACTTTCAATTGCAATTTAATTTCAGTTTTTGAGCAATTAGAGGTGCCCCTAAGTGCAACATCGTTAGGATTTGAAAACTCAAATATAGAGCCGTAGCACAGTAACAACCCATGATGTGCATAGTACCATAGACTCACTCTAATTATTATAACTTTCAACTACTTTTGCTAATACCAAAATACACTTACTAACCTCCAAGAGACCCTAAAAATACTCTTATAGAAACCCACAAATAAACAGAATTCAAACACACTTTTGATCATACTTAAAATCCACTATCAACTCACAACCAATTAATTAATTATAACACACAACCCAAAACTGACAAACTCTCTTGACACGCCTTTTTTATTATGATGACTTATGATTTTGGAAAAAACATAAAATACCAAAGTTGTAGATAATATTGTCAGCTTTTCTCATAACTTTAAATCACCTTAATCCAAATTCGTATGAGCTAATAATGACCTAAATATTAAAGCATGTCAAACATTTGCAGATCTAGACAATAAAACAACCACTTCTTGAACAATTATGTTCTATTCAAGTGTATGAATATTCTCAAGACCTCTTGAAGTGTTTCATATGACATGTCACATTGTCACTAAATAATAAGGCCTATCTGCTTCAAGAATATCAGAACAGTGCAATATGGCCGATGTGATAACCTTTTCTTTTTCTTTTTTACTTTTACTTGTTGAGCATAATATTTTTATTAATTATTGGTAACGGTCCATGTAATTTGTTTTCATTAAAATGTGTGATAATGCTATCCTACAGTGTCCAAACTGACACGTCAGCAAACCAGAACACGTGGATCCCAATCCCGCGTTAATTTTGTTTTTCTACCTGCGAAATTATTTGATTTAAATTTGTCAATTTATTTATGAATAATCTTCTTTGAAACCAAAGAATTGTGACCCTCAGTTCTCAGCAAGCTATTTTTTCTTTTATTTTTTTTGAAAAAAAAGATGGAGGTCAAACCTCCAAATTCCTTTAGCAAGCTATTTTTTCATTCGTCACAAATCTGATAATTAATTAGGAGTGCATTAATACATTAATAACAAATTGAGTATTCATTTTATGCACCTCACGAATTCTAGAATTTTTATATGTTTATATATTTATTTATATATTAAGTACAAATAAAAAAAATAAAGAAGTGTCAATGAGGAAAAACCAGAGCCTGAGGTAGTAAAGCTAGGGGTGAAAACGGAGCGGATACGGATACGGATAATAAACAGATATCAAAATTCAAAACCAAATCCGCCTTAAACAGATACGGATACGGAACAGATAGTCTACAGATATAAAACGAATAATGGTCGGATAATTAAGATATATGAACTTCTAAGATACAAATATTAATTAAAATATTAAATATAAATATTAATGAACTTATAAGAGATGGGAGATAATCTATTCATATAATATATATATATATATATATAGAGGAGGGATCAAGTTACAACATTTTTTGAGTTACAACAAGCTTTTTTTTTTTTAATTTTGAAAGTCCATATCATCGATCCAAACCGTTAGATATGATCTCTACAATAAAATGTGCTTGGAGACCAAATTTTATATTTTTTGGAATTTTTTTACTATTTATTAAGATGAGTACAAAATTCAATGGTCTGAATTTGACTAGTTTTTGTACCCATCTTAATAAATAGTAAAAAATTTCCAAAAAATGTAAAATTTGGTCTCCAAGCACATTTTATTGTAGATATCATATTTAACGGTTTGGATCGACGATTTTGACTTTCAAAATTAAAAAAAAGCTTGTTGTAACTTGTTGTAACTTGATCCCTCCTCATATATATATATATATATATATATATATATATATATATATATATATATATATATATCAAATAAGTGTATGGTAATAAAAGATGTTGTGGTGTAGTGGTTTGAAGCTTAGTCTAAAGGCATTGAAATAGGAGGACATGGGTTCAAATCTCATATATAGCAAATATTTATTTCTCTTTTATATGAGTCTGGCCAAATTATCTGAATCCGGATATCTGCTCCTTTTAGGACTCCGTATCCGTATCCGGATCTTTTATGGATTTCCGAAAATTATCCGAATTCGTATTCGGGAATTATCCGAATCCGGATTATCCGGATTCGGATTATATCCGGATTATCCGGATTCGGATTATATCCGGATACAGAGCGGATATCTGCCGAATAATCCGGCTCCGTTTTCACCCCTAAGTAAAGCCCAATCGGACCAATTAACTTTATTTATTTTCAATATTTTTTTTGTATATTTATATGTGATTTTTTTATATAATTTAGAATAAAATGTTATTTATACAGTAAAATTCATCTCTTTTATAATATACAAAATTTATATGATTGATTTTCATTCACATTTGTTCTCCTTCTGCCATGAGAAATTTTGTTTTCTTTCCTTAATAAATGTCTAATTCACGCCATTTCACCGTTTTAATTTTTTTTTTCTTTCCTTAATAAAAATCCGGATCAAATTTTGGCCGTGCACCATTCAGTGGCGGAACATGGTTCATTGCAAAGGGTGTTAAGTCACCCTTTCAAATTTTTTATTAATCAAGTACATAGAATTTCAAGTACATTTTATTTTTTTACATGATAGTCCCTCCTATCTAATATTGTAAATTTATAGGGTCTAAAATTAAATTTTGAGGAGCAACTTTTGACTGCCTTTTAGTTTCCCATTTGCATTGTTAACTCCTAAATTTGTGTACCATCAATATTAAAAAAATAGGAAACTTCTTGCAGTTACTGGAATTTGGAAAGTTAACCAAATAAAAAAAGGGAAATGTCACAGAGGAATCTGGCGGATCAGGGGTAAAAGATTGTGTGATTTGTTCTACTTTCTTATTACTTTTTGGAGCAAAATTAGGGTGTGATGTGCTCACCAAGAGAAGTTGGTAAGCACACCTCTAAATGACTATCGGATTGACTCCGAATTACCAATTTAGACCGGTGAAATCCAAATACTTCATGAATGATGCATGTACATGAATTTTTTTTAAAGTTTCAAATTCATTTAGCATATGGTCAAGCGGTCAAAACAATGAACATTTTATAAATTATTTTTTTAAATGTTTTATGTATTAATTTTTTATCATTGTTTTGACTGCTTGATTATGTGCTTAATGAATTCGAAACGTTAAAATATTTTATGTACATGCATCACTTATGAAGTACTTAGATTTCAATGGTTTAAATTCGTAGTTCGGAATCAATCCGATAGTTATTTAGAGATGTACTCACCAACCCCTCTTGGTGAGCACATCACACCCTAGTTTTGCTCTACTTTTTGTCTTCACCAGAAACTGCCTCAATTACATGCCTCACCTCCTCTTCAAGAAGAAATTCAGACAAGTGATGAGGAGGTTTATATTCAATGCCTCACATTTTTATGTACAAATTTTCTCATCTGTGTACAAATACAAAAAGTGAGACATTTATCTGCCTCACTTTTTTATGTATAATTTGTACAAAGATAAAATTATGTCTAAGAGAAAGACATTAAATTTTTATTTCAAGGAAAGGAAACTAACTCAAATTCTGAAATTCCGACTGAAATTTCAAGTCTTGATAATCAGATTTTTGAACCAATTTCACATGTGATGAATATTGATCAAGAGCAGCCTTCGCATAGTTCTTTAAGATCATTTAAATATGAAAGAGATCTAGGTAAGCACCTCCAACTATTAGATTATCCTTCTAATGAAAGAGATGAAGTTAGAAAATTTTACATACTTAAGGGGTCTTATCAATTTCATATGAGATTATTGCTTAATTTGATTTTTTAGGAAATCATAGGTCGAAATTTAAATAATATATATATGAATTTCATGTTTTTAATTTAGTTTTGATAGACATGGTATTTTATTGATGCTAGTTATTTATTGTATCTTTTTATGAACTCAAATAGTAAAAGATTTTGTGTTATAAATTTTTTATTTTTCATTATTTTTTTAATGATCTATATTCAAATACTAGTTCTACTCCTGTATATAGTCATATTCCTTTATCTAGAAACTACCTAACAATTATTATAACTCTCAACAACTTCTACTAATATAAAAATACATTTAATAATCTCTTAGAGACTCTAAAAAGACTCTCCTAGAAAATCACAAATAAACATAATTCGAACATACTTTTGACTATATTTAAAACCCACTATCAACTCACAACCAATTAATTAATTATAAATGTATAACACAACCCAAAACTAACAAACTCTCTTGACAAGCCTTTTTTACTATGATGACTTATGATTCTGGAAAAAACATAAAACAGCAAAGTTGTAGATAATGTTGTCAGCTTTCTATAAAACTTTGAATCACCTTAATCTGACTTCGTATGAGCCAAAAATGACCAAAATACTGAAGCATGTCAAACAGTTGCGGATCTAGACAATAAAACAACCACTTCTAGAACAATTTTGTTCTATTTAAGTGCATGAATATTCTCAAGGCTTAACTCCCTTTTAAATGACACTTTATTATGGGGGTGGTCTTCCATTGGTAAGTTCATAGTTCATTCTTATTATATGTGGCTTGAATATGGAGGTATTCCTAATTTTGAACTTACATCTATTTGGTCATCCAAAATTCCTCTGAAAATCAAAATTTTTCTCTATCTTCTCAAACAAAATAAACTACTAACCAAAGAAAATCTTACTCATAGAAGTTGGGTAGGTAATACATCATGTTATTTTTGTGGTTCATTTGAATCTACTAATCATTTATTTGTGCATTGCCCCATCTCTTTTCAAATATGAAATTGGATTGCTCAACATAATAACTTTTTGTTTGAGGGTTTGACTATGGATGATATATGGTTTTTGAATGCCTTTATTCCCCTTAAGGATAAACCTTTGGTAGAGCTCGTTCGAGGAGCTGTACTTTGGTGTTTATGGCTTGAAAGAAATAAGCTTTGTTTCCAACAATCTCGTATGCCTACTTTAAAGGCCATTGGTTCCAAAATTATTGTTTTAGCTACATTCTGGTGTAAGACTTTAAATAATAGTTCTTTGCTTAACCTATCTTTAATTTTGTCTTTGGACACTAATGACTTGCCTTCTCAGAATTTGATTATAGTAGGCCCACGAGCAACGGTTCACGAGGGGGATCCAGTGCTAGAGGTAGAGCACCCTCTACTGGCACAGGAAGATTTAATCCATATGCTTGGGTTAGAGTTCCTCAATGATTAGTTTGTGCGGTCTCTTGCTATTAGATGCTTACATTAGCATGGATTTGTTGTGTTTACTATTTGGCTAGGCATGATACTGTGTATTGCCTATGTGGTTTTTTGTTTTTGTTTTTTTCATAATGTGTTTCTCTCTCCAGTTTAGTTAGAGATTGAAGCCAACAATTTTGTGATTTCTAATGAAATCGGTGGTTCACCACTTTTAAAAATATATATATATTCTCAAGACATGTTGAAGTGTTTCTTATTACATGTCACTGAATGATAAGACTTATTTACTTTAAAAATATAAGAACAGTGCAATCCGACTCACTAGTGTCATAACTTTTTATTTTTCTTTTAACTTTTACCTGTCTAGCATAATGCTATCCTACCGTGTCCAAACTGACACGCAGCAAACCAGCAGACATGGAACCCAATCCCGCATTAATTTTGTTTTTCTACCTGCGAAATTCTTTGATTTAAATTTGTCAATTTATTTATGAACAATCTTCGGTGGAACCAAAGAATTGTGACCCTCGGTTCTCAGCAAGCTAATTTTTTCATTCGCCTCAAACCTGATAATTAATTATGAGTGCATTAATACATTAATAAACACAGGAAGGTTTATCTCCTAGTTTCTTATAAATTCTAGAATTTTTATATGTTTGTATATTTATTTATATATTGAGTACAAATAAAAGAAAACTAAAGAAGTATTAATGAGGAAAAATCAGAAGCAGAGGTAGTAAAGACCAATTAGGCCAATTATTTTTTTTTTCAATTTATTTTATATTTATATGTGACTTTCTATATAATTGAAACTAAGCAACTGGAGAGTAGCTAAGCATCTATATTTTATAAATTATATTTTAGAATATTCAAAGCAACTATCAAAATTAAGCTTTATCATAAAAATTATAAAGATTATTAATGCGTGAATCTTCAAAAGATTGAGAGATGAACAACACACATTTTTTTAAGAGATAAAATACAACGTACTTCGTTCACTAATTAATTAGTGCAATTAATCATTTACAATTTGAATAGCATCGTCCTTGTGTTTTATTCTTTCATTCTCTTTTCCTTTTTCTCTATCTCCGTACAAATATAATCCGGATACGAAGATTCACAAGAATACTAGCTGGTTCAACTAATACATCACTCAAAGAGAAACAAAGCTCAACTCAACGAAAGACAAGATGAGATAAAATCAAATGATAAAATTCGTAATAACTCAATAATCTTCTTACAAAATAAATTTGGACTCTTATATAGTCATATTCCTTCCTCTATAAACTACCTAATAATTATTATAACTTTCAACTACTTTTGCTAATACCAAAATGCACTTACTAACCTCCAAAAAACTCTAAAAATTACTCTTATAGAAACCCACAGATAAACAGAATTCAAACACACTTTTGATCATACTTAAAATCCACTATCAACTCACAACCAATTAATTAATTATAACACACAACCCAAAACTGACAAACTCTCTTGACACGCCTTTTTTATTATGATGACTTATGATTTTGAAAAAAACATAAAACACCAAGGTCGTAGATAATGTTGTCAGCTTTTCACATAACTTTAAATCATCTTAATCCGAATTCATATGAGCTAATAATGACCAAAATATTAAAGCATGTCAAACACTTGCAGATCTAGACAATAAAACAACCACTTAAATAATTATGTTCTATTCAAGTGCGTGAATATTCTCAGGACCTCTTAAAGTATTTCATATGACATGTCACATTGTCACTAAATAATAAGGTCAATCTGCTTTAAAAATATCATAACAGTGCAATATGGCTGATGTGATAACCTTTTCTTTTTTTTTTCTTTTTTTTTTTTACTTTTACTTGTTGAGCATAATATTTTTATTAACTATTGGTAACGGTCCATGTAATTGGTTTTCATTAAAAAGTGTGATAATGCTATCCTACTGTGTCCAAACTGACACGTCAGCAAACCAGAACACGTGGATCACAATCCCGCGTTAATTTTGTTTTTCTACCTGCGAAATTATTTGATTTAAATTTGTCAATTTATTTATGAATAATCTTCGGTGAAACCAAAGAATTGTAACCCTCAGTTCTCAGCAAGCTATTTTTTCTTTTATTTTTTTGAAAGAAAGATGGAGGTCATGCCTCCAAATTCCGTTAGCAAGCTATTTTTTCATTCGTCACAAATCTGATAATTAATTACGAGTGCATTAATACATTAATAACAAATTGAGTTTTCATTTTATGCGCCTCACGAATTCTAAATTTTTTATATGTTTATATATTTATTTATATATTAAGTACAAATAAAAAAAAAATAAAGAAGTGTCAATGAGGAAAAACCAGAGCCTGAGGTAGTAAAGACCAATCGGACCAATTAACTTTATTTATTTTCAATATTTTTTTTTGTATATTTATATGTGATTTTTTTATATAATTTAGAATAAAATGTTATTTATACAGTAAAATTCATCTCTTTTATAATATACAAATTTATATGATTGATTTTCATTCACATTTGTTCTCCTTCTGCCATGAGAAATTTTGTTTTCTTTCCTTAATAAATGTCTAATTCACGCCATTTCACCGTTTTAATTTTTTTTTTCTTTCCTTAATAAAAATCCGGATCAAATTTTGGCCGTGCACCATTCAGTGGCGGAACATGGTTCATTGCAAAGGGTGTTAAGTCACCCTTTCAAATTTTTTATTAATCAAGCACATAGAATTTCAAGTAAATTTTATTTTTTTACATGATAGTCCCTCCTGTCTAATATTGTAAATTTATAGGGTCTAAAATTAAATTTTGAGGAGCAACTTTTGACCGCCTTTTAGTTTCCCATTTGCATTGTTAACTCCTAAATTGGTGTACCATCAATATTAAAAAAATAGGAAACTTCTTGCAGTTACTGGAATTTGGAAAGTTAACCAAATAAAAAAAGGGAAATGTCACAGAGGAATCTGGCGGATCAGGGGTAAAAGATTGTGTGATTTGTTCTACTTTTTTATTACTTTTTGGAGCAAAATTAGGGTGTGATGTGCTCACTAAGAGGAGTTGGTGAGCACACTTTCAAATGACTATCGGATTGACTCTGAATTATGAATCTAAACCGTTGAAATCCAAGTACTTCATGAGTGATGCATGTACATACAAAAATTTTAAAGTTTCAAATTCATTTAGCACATGGTTAAGCGGTCAAAACAATGAACATTTTATAAATTTTTTTTTAAAATGTTTTATGTATTAATTTTTCATCATTGTTTTGACCGCTTGATCACATGCTTAATGAATTCGAAACTTTAAAATATTTTATGTACATGCATTACTTACGAAGTATTTGAATTTTAATAGTTTGAATTTGTAGTTCGGAATCAATATGATAGCCATTTGGAGGTATGCTCATCAATTTCTCTTGGGGAGCATATCACACCCTAGTTTTGCTATATTTTTTGTCTTCACTAGAAACTGCCTCAATTACATGCCTCACCTCCTCTTCAAGAAAAAATTTAGACAAGTGATGAGGAGGTTTATATTCAATGCCTCACATTTTTATGTACAAATTTATCTCATCTGTGTACAAATACAAAAAGTGAGACATTTATCTGCCTCACTTTTTTATGTATAATTTGTACACAGATAAAATTATGTCTAAGAGAAAGACATTAAATTTTTATTTCAATGAAAGGAAACCAACTCAAATTCTCAAATTCCGACTGAAATTTTAAGTCTTGATAATCATATTTATGAACCAATTTCACATGTGATGAATATTGATCAAGAGCAGCCTTTACATAGTTCTTTAAGATCATTTAAATATGAAAGAGATCCAGGTAAGTGTCTCCAACTGTCAGATTATCCTTCTAATGAAAGAGATGAAGTTAGAAAATTTTACATACTTAAGGGTCTTACCGATTTCATATGAGTGCTGAATTTGATTTTTTAGGAAATCATAGGTCGAAATTTAAATAATATATGAATTTCATAATTTTAATTTAGTTTTGATAAACATGATATTTTATTGATGCTTGTTATTTATTGTATCTTTTTATGAATTCAAATAGTGAAATATTGTGTTATAAAAATTTTATTTTTCATAAATTTTTTGTTAAATGATCTAAATTCAAATTCTAGTTTAGCCCTTGTATATAGTCATATTCCTTTATCTAGAAACTACTTAACAATTATTATAACTCTCAACTACTTTTGCTAATACCAAAGCACACTTAATAATCTCTTAGAGACTCTAAAAAGACTCTCCTAGAAACCCACAAATAAACATAATTCGAACACACTTTTGACTATATTTAAAAGGGTAATTATAATTTCCTCCACCTATCCATCCCCCATTTCATCCCCCAACTAACTTTCTATTTTAACTATAACTATAACTACTATTTTTAACAACATTTATTTCTTTCCTCTTTCTCCTTTTCTCTTCCACCTCTATTTTTCCACTTTCACCTCCATCTACTTCTCTCACCTCCTTCTTCCACATCCCTCTTCCACCTCCGCCTTCCACCTCCCTCTTTCACCTTCGCCTACCACACCTCACCTCACCTCCACCTCCACCTCCCTCTCCCACCTCCTCCTTCGCCTCCATTTTTCCATCGATAAGCTCCCCTCCCTCTCCCACCTCGAAATGGTAAATACAATAAATTCCCTTCCTCTTGCACTTTCGTCTCTGTTTTTTTCCCTCTATGCCTGCTGCTCCCGCTCCAACGAACGTTCTGCCGGAGATCATCCGTCACTCCATCCCAATTAAGCACGCCTCTGTCAGGAATGAATACTTTATCGTGTATGAATGAATACTTCAATGTGTAGGAATGAATACTAGAGCACGTCTCTACTGGGTCAGATCCGTCACTGTTGATCGTATCAAAATAATTTTGTATATGTATATGCAATTAATCCCTTTCATGTTTATGTTCTCATTTCTTATGAAGTAGCGAGTTTTGTAAAGAACAAAGCTTCATTAATGGTGAATTAGGCCACTGCGTATTAAATAAATAACATATAAATAAATTTTGAGAAAAAGAGAGAGATATATGAATGAATACTTGATGTCTTAGAGATGAATATTTTAATGTGTATAAATGAATACTTGCGTGACAAGATATTAATACTTGTGCAACAGACAACTCGAAAGTATGTCATCATGGATCTCATTTGTAAGATAAAAATATGTAGAAAATATTCATGGTTTTAGATTTGCAAAATTCTTCATAGATCGTTAGAAATATTAGTTAGATTGAACGAAGAAAAAAAACTCACCTCTAAAAACATGTAAAAGATAGATGAGTGATGTTCCAGTTTTATATTTGCACTTACACGACAAGGATTAATACTTTCTCGATAAGAGATGAATACTTGTGCAACGGACAACTCGAAATTATGTCATCATGGATCTCATTTGAAAGATAAAATTGTGTAGAAAGCGTTCGTGGTTTTAGATTTGCAAAATTCATCATAGATCGTTAGAAATATTGGTTAGATTGAACGGAGAAAAAAAAATCACCTCTAAAAACGTGTAAAAGATGGATGAGTGATGTGTTCAGTTTTTATATTTACACTTGCACGACGAGGATGAATACTTTCTCGATAAGGATGAATACTTGTACAACGGACAACTCAAAAGTATATCATCATGGATCTCATTTTAAAGATAAAATTATGTCAAAAACATTCGTGGTTTTAGATTTGCAAAGTTCCTCACCGATTGTCAGAAATATTGATTATATTGAACGAAAAAGAAAAAATCCCACCTCTAAAAACGTGTCCAGTTTTTTTTTAAAATACTTGATATATTAGATATGAATACTTTATGTGTTACAGATTAATACTTGATGCATTATAGATGAATACTTGAGCGCGCCAGTTATAAAATCTTTCAAATATTATGTGGTCCCAAAATAGTAAGTGGTCCCCCCTAAGTAGTTAGTAGTTATTGAAGTAGTTAATGTCTGGAAGATGAAATGGGGGATTGTTACAGGGGGATAGCTAGATGCTCTCATTAATTAATTATAACACAATCCAAAACTGACAAATTCTCTTAACATGCCTTTTTTACTATGATGACTTATGATTCTAGAAAAAACATAAAACACCAAAGTTATAGATAATGTTGTCGGCTTTTCATAGAACTTTGAATCACCTTAATCTGAGTTCGTATGAGTCAAAAATAACCAAAATACTGAAGCATGTCAAACAGTTGTGAATCTAGACAATAAAACAACCACTTCTGAAACAATTATGTTCTATTTAAGTGCATGAATATTCTCAAAACATGTTGAAGTATTTCATACGACATGTCACTGAATGATAAGACTTATTTACTTTAAAAATATGAAAACGGTGCAATTCAACTGGTGTCATAACTTTTTCCTTTTCTTTTGACTTTTACCTGTCTAGCATAATGCTATCCTACCGTGTCCAAACTGACACGCAGCAAACCAGCAGACATGGAACCCAATCCCGCATTAATTTTGTTTTTCTACCCGCGAAATTCTTTGATTTAAATTTGTCAATTTATTTAGGAACAATCTTCGCTTGAACCAAAGAATTGTGACCCTCGGTTCTCAGCAAGCTATTTTCTCATTCGCCTCAAACCTAATAATTAATTATGAGTGCATTAATACATTAATAAACACAGGAAGGTTTATCTCCTAGTTTCTTATAAATTCTAGAATTTTTATATGTTTGTATATTTATTTATATATTGAGTACAAATAAAAGAAAACTAAAAAAGTGTCAATTAACTTTTTTTTTTTAATTTATTTTATATTTATATGTGATTTTCTATATAATTGAAACTAAGTAACTGGAAAGTAGCTAAGTATCTATATTTTATAAATTAGATTTCAGAATAGAGAAAAGGTAATGTTTCCCGGGCTATAGTCCTTCGAAAATCCCTGTGTATAAAAGTCTTATTTTTTTAGCTTAGTTCTGACGCGCTTTCTGTTCCACACAGATTATATGCTTCAAAGTTTCAGTATAGCAAGCTATACCTTTTAAACCTTTGTTACACTCTGTCAAATCGGATAGCAAGTGAACTATCCTGTCGATGAGTATGTTAAGGTATCGATCCAAGGGAGTGGAAGGAAACAACCGGACTTATCCTAAAATTACTTGAGATTCTAGAAGTGAGAGAGATTGATTTGGTTTGGTTATAATA